>JARSSU010019508.1:0-25119 GCA_029619165.1 Eurosta solidaginis
TAGTCTTAAGGCCCAATCCCACATTTATACTCAGTGAGCAGAGCTCACAGAGTATATTAAACTTTGATTGGATAACGATTGGTTGTACAGGTATAAAGGAATCGAGATAGATATAGACGTCCATATATCAAAATCATCAGTATCGAAAAAAATCGATGAAGCATGTCCGTCCCGTCCGTCTGTCCGTTAACACGATAACTTGAGTAAATTTTGAGGTATCTTGATGAAATTTGGTATGTAGGTTCCTGGACACTCATCTAAGATCGCCGTTTAAAATGAACGATATCGGACAATAACCACGCCCACTTTTTCGATATCGAAAATTTCGAAAAATCGAAAAAGTGCGATAATTCATTAACAAATACAGATTAGCGATGAAACTTCGTAGGTGAGTGAACTTATGAAGCAGAATATAAAACTAGTAAAATTTTGGACATGGGCGTGACACCGCCCACTTTTAAAAGAACGTAATTTAGAAGTTTTGCAAGCTGTAATTTGGCAGTCATGAGATACCATGATTGAAATTTGGCAGGAACGTTACTCTGATTACGATATGTCTACTTAATAAAATTAGCAAAATTGGAGAACGACCACGCCCACTTAAAAAAAATTTTTTTTATTCAAATTTTTTTATTTGAATTGCCATTCTGTGTTCATTACATTTCTCTGTCGAATTTTGTTATGATAGCTTTAACGGTTGTTGATTTATTATTAATAATATTTGTAAAATAGATTTTATCACAAGTGGGCGATGCCACGCCCATTCAAAAAAAATCAAGAGTCTTAATACCAGTCCACACATCAAATCTTACATTCTATATGAATTATTTACTAAATAATCAGGTTTTATGTGTTTTCCAAAATGTTATATACGTAAAAGTGGCGTGGTTACCATCCGATTTCCCTCTTTTTAATAGCGACGGGAGATAAGAGCCAAGGAACCCATATACCAAATTTGCAATATTTTCTTCTCATATTTACTCAGCTATCGTGTGCACCGACAGATGGATGGACGGTTGAATCGACATGGCTAAATCTATTCCTTTTTTTCATCCTCAGCATGTTGATGAATGGAAGTCTATATTTATCTCGATTCGTTTATGCCCCTTATCCATATACCAAAGTTAATATATCTGTGTGCAAAGTCAATGGAGCTATTTGAAAATCATTAAAAAGAAAAGAATTTCTGGGAGAGTATTGGGGGCTTACATTTTACAATAGCCATCATGTCAGTCCTTCTCACTTATCACTGTGTGGTTATTTCCGCGACTGCGAACATTTCACGATTTCTTGCGACTATTCAAAAGATTATTTTCTGGACGGTCTCGGTACTGCTTTCAAGATCATATATTGGTATATCGCAATAGTTTTATGTTGTATTTTCTTCGTGCGGACTGACCCGCGGGTATTGATCGGCTAGTTTTAGAGTATGTGAAAGATGAACACACGTTTAAATCCATAACAAATTAACGTCTCATCAATACTTAAGGGCAAGATCTTGATTGTGCTGACGACTTATGTTGTAATTGTTTTTGCTCAAAATTTAGTTGCTGTCGAACTCTGGTTTTGTAGCAGTGTACGACGGAATATTACCAGCTTGAAACAGATAAAGCTAATTAAGTGTTCCCCTTTGTTTGTTCACATGTCAACTTAATAACGCAATTCAACTTTGCAAATACATATGGGCAATTCCTTGGTAACGGGCCGAACATTCGCAAATCATTTCAACCTGCATAAAAGAGAACATGAGCAGCGGACTAAGTGGATATTACAAATATTTGAAGCAACAGTTGTGGGTACCTTACCTATCTGACAACGGTGACAGCTTCCTAACATACGAGTGGGGGCGTCTCCGTTTATTCGCAGAACGTCGTTTCTTCTATTTGATCCGCCAACATCTCACCCCTGCTGTGGGGAGACGTCGTCACTCTATGGGTAAGTGACGGCGTTTGCGCTTCACCGATTACGTTAATTTGTCTTCGAAGCATTATAGTAAAGGCAACTTCTTTAGCATGTCTTGAAATTCATTCATTCCTACATATATATATGTGACTCGTGCTATGCCATTCCACATTGCTTCGTAACTTGAGCTTCTTTTATTTCAGCTTGAAGCCGACTAATTACTCACTACATGCTTTTGTTTATATTTGTGTTTATATATATTTATTTTGTTAATATATATATATGTATTTATACAATTCGCTGACAAATACACATGATATATTTTGTACACTTAGTATGTAAGTATTAATGTAAATATGTATGTAGTACATAGAATTATTTAGAAAAATTTTGTGTAAATAGGAATAAAATTTCTACAATAAAATCAGTAATTGGTTCGATATCAACGGCCAAACAAGTTAGTTTTCTTTTATTTTGAATTGCCATTCTGTCTTCATTACATGGCGATCCTGCTCGATTGTAATAAGCAGACTGTTACTTTTAATGGTTTTATTTAGCTAGACTTGACAGGCTGGTTGGCACGAATTTTGTAATTGCAATTTAAGTAACTTCCCGATAAGCTACAAGCTGGAAACTTGGAATATAGTTCAGAAGCCGATGACAATGCAATAATATGAAAAAAACGTTCCTAGGTGGCGCAATGATCGAGACATTCACACAAATCGTATTTGTGATCCACTCTGGCTCATATTTGGAACACATAATACATACAAGAATAGAAAGCAACCTATGAAAACAAATCGCCGCTGGGTGGCGCGAAGATCGAGATATTCAAAAAAGTCGTATTTGTGGTCCGATTTGGTCCACATTTGGAAAACATAATACATACAGAATAGAAATCGACCTATGATGTCCGATTTGGCTCATATTTGGCACAACTATTACATATAGTCCGGTAGAAGTGACATCAAAATATTTTGGAGTTGGAGGAGGGACAAGCATACGTGGCGCAGAGTCGAGTAAAGTCTTTGGAAGGATTATGTATTCAGGCCTTATATTGTAACAAATTGTCAGGAAAGAGTCAGTGTAATAATGAGTCACTAAATGAACTAAATAGAAATGAGAAATAATAGGCAATTAAATAAAGAATAAAACTTGAAAATAAAATAATTTAAAAAAAATTTTAAGTTAAAACGGTTTTATTGAAAACAATACTTACCTGGCAGTGATCATTCGAAAAGGATCAAGTTTGCTAAATCCTGGCAATAATCATTTAAAAGGGATCAAATTGCTAAAATCCTGACAGTGAACATACAAAAAGATCAATTGAAAGGATCATGCATATTCGCAAATGCAGTATTAAATTATGGCACTGTGATGAACAGTTGGCTATATCGGGATAAGAAAAGGTGGTAGGTTAGGTTAGGTTGAACTGGCCGGTCCATGAGGATTTCACATAGACTGATTGAGTCCGTAGTGTTACCAGAAGTTTGTTTTAACGACAAACTGAAAAACCCTGTCAAAACCAGACCTATGTTATAAAATAATTCTGTCCTCTTGGCAAATACTATAGAAGCTTCCTAGGACTTAAGCCACTTGCTGATTCTAGATCTGACAGCTGTATCACTCCTAATAGCTGGAGTCTTAGCCTGGCAAATGCAGGGCACGAGCACAGAACGTGCTCGTTCTTCCTACTCCAGCCCGCACTTCCTACATATGCTCATCACTGACCAAGCCTAATTTAAAGGCACTGTGACGCCAGAAGGCAGTGTCCAGTCAGAATACCCGTTATGAGTATACAGTCCTCTCTGTTTTAATGATAGAAGCAACTTTGTTAGTCTAAGCTTGTAAGACCTACACATAATCTTCGACACTTTACAGCCCCGCGCTTGAACCCACGCCTTTCCCGCTTGGTCGATCATGTGCACCTCTAGCCTTCGCTTAATCTCGCCCAGTCTAATTGGACCTCTAAGGAGCAAGCTTCAAGGGATGCGCCCTTCATCCGCTTTTTCATTCCCATCTATTCCCATATGAACTGGGGCCCCAATATAGATGTATCCTTCTCCCTGTCCCGATTCTTTCCAGAGACTGCTTACACTCTAACACGCATTTAGATGCTGTGCTATGCGAGATTAATGCCTTAATTGCTGCTTGACTGTCAATATAAAAGTTAACACGGTTGCAGTTTAAGCTATTCTCTTCCAGGGTTTCTACTGCTTTGGTTACGGCTAATATTTCTGCTTGGAAAACGCTACAGTAATCCGGCAGCCTGTAGGATCTGCTTATTTTCGGATCAGCCACAGTATATCGCATACCCTACTCCTTCCACTACTTTGGATCCATCTGTGTACACATGTATTGCCTCGTCCGCCCCCCTGCGTCAACCGTCCACCTCTATTGTGGCCTTAAGATTGCCCTCGAAGCGCAGATAGGGAATGAGGTAGTCTGTTCGTCTTGTGATTGATGACGCTCTACTACTATGGCCGTATGGTCGGCGCCCAAGCTGCCCCGAGGCCCCGAGCCTGGTTGCAGTTGTTAACGCTATGTTCTTTGCTACCAGGTCTCCAGGTGGAATGTGCAGAATGGCATACAGTGCAGCCATCGGGGTTGTTTACAGGGCTCCCGTAATGCTAAGCATCGATAGTCTACATACCCCCCCTAATTTTTAAGGTATGTTGTTTTTTGTGTGGCTTTCCACCAAACAAGAAATCCATAGTATAGAATAGGGCCGTAAAAACCCAATGAGAAAGAGAGGACGATAAGCACCACGTACTCCCCAGCATTCTTTTACGTGCATAAAGTGCCGTTGAGGCCTTCTTCACCCTCTCCTCCACGTTGAGCTTCCATGACAGCTTACTGTCTAGGATGATTCCTAGATATTTTGTGCAAGGTTTCTCCTGTAAGGTCACCCCTCCTAACTTAGGCCTGCTCCAATTTGGGACCTTGTACCTCTTTGTACAAACCATATCCGTCTTCTCCGCATTGACTTTCGACCTGATATTAGTTGCCCAGGTATGAATATCCCGAAGCTCCCGATCCATCAAAGAACTAATCGTTGAAAGGCGCTTTCCCACTTATGAAATTGCAACGTCGTCTGCGTAAGCCGCAAGTTTTACGGGCCCCTCATCGAATCGCCTGAGCAGTTGGTTGATGACCAGCGTCCACAGCAGAGGTGATAGCACCCCTCCCTGCAGCGTGCCCTTGCCCACTGATTTCGTGGCCTCGTACAATCCCCATTGTGATGTAATCTTCCTTCAACTTAACATGCAGCCGATCCATCTGATTAAGGCTGGATGTACTTTAATGGAATTAAGACCATCCATAATCGCCCATTTAGAAACATCATTGAAAACCCGTCATTGTCCAGGATACTTTTAAAGCATATTCCTTATATTCCAGAGATTTCTCTATGCTTATTACCACCCTATGCAATGCGGTGTCTACCGACTTGCCTTTGGTGTACGCATGCTGTGTTGTGGAGAACAGCTTTTAATCCACGTTGGACTTTATGTACACATCCATCAGCCTCTCAAAGGTTTTGAAGCTGGTGGTTCTATAGTTTTGGGATATACGTGACCGATCTTCCCCGCATTTGGTAGGAATGCTACACGAGTAGTTCTCCAAAAGTGCGGTACATTATTCAGCCTTATGCACCCATCGAATATTATTTTAATGCCATTCCACGACCGACATACTTGAACCTTGTTACATGGCCGGGAATATACCATCTGGGCCTGGCGATTTAAACATAGAAAACGTCTTCACTGCCCATTCGATATTGGTATCGGTCAACAAGCCCGGCACTACCCGCTCCATGATCGAAGTGTGAGTGATGTCAGCTGGCTCTTCTGAACCGTCTCCCGATGGGAAATGTGTGTCAAAAAGCACCTCAGGAGATTCCTCACTACTTCGTGTGTGTCAAGAAGCACCTCAAGGATTCCTCAATATTACCTTTCCATTAGATTCTCTTGGCCCTGGAAATTTTCACGTTTGTAGATCCTCAGTATATCCCCGTACTCGTCCCGACACGCTTCGGTTTTCCGCGGTCTTTGCGAGCTTTAACATTTCTTTTACCTGTCTTCTTAGAAGACTCTGCACATTGCTCCACCATGGCGGCTTTGCTTTTTCCTCTGAATCTTCTTAGGAGTGCAAGCTTTGGTATACGCAGTCATAAGCGTTCTTGTTAGGAATTCATAGACTCCTCCAGTTTTTCCACATTGGCAATCTCTTTGGGTTGTCCCAGTTTTGTTTCTACCTCTTTCTGGAATTTAGTCCAGTTCATTGACTAGGGTTTCTAAAGGTTCCCCCATTCTCTACCCTCTTTAGGGGGATGCTGAACCTGATATACGCATGGTCGGAGAAGGATAGTATATCAAGAGCATCCAATCATACCTTAACATATCACGCTCGGAGCTCAATGTAATATCCAAAACATTGCTGGATGTTGGACCAATGTATGTAGGGACATTTCCCCCGTTGGCTATCTGCAAATTGGTTTGCAGGATGTATAAAAATAGAGATTCGCCTCTCTCGTTCGTATCTGCTCCTCCCCACGAATTGTGGTGCGCATTTGCATACACGCCTATGACCAAGCGCCCTTTGCGCCATTCATCCTGTACTAGCCTCTTGCACTCCATCTGTGAAACCTCCGCAGCATGGGCCATGCTTAATCCTTTGCTCAACGGCCGCCACTACGAGGTCCTCAGTAGTGCAATTAGGCAGCCTATATGAATGAAGCAGTTTCCTTACCATTACTATAGCTCTGCACCCGTCCTTCCGTTTGCGCATAGTAAACGCCAAATCCGCGCGCGCTAAGTCCAGAAACCTTCCTCCCGATGAGAGCCACGGCTCCTGGATCAGCGTCACGTCAAAAAAACCCTTCTCAAGGGTTAGGAGAAGTTCGCGCGACGCCAGGCTACTGTGCTGGAGGTTTATCTGTAGCACTCACAGCACCATTGGGCTGTTCGTCCCCCTCCAGCACCTTCGTCGTGACGTCGTCGTCCTCCTCTTGCCCTTTTGGTTTAGAGTGTTCAAAAGGTGGGCGTGGTTATCATCCGATTTCGCTCATTTTCAATGCCAATTTATTCTGGGTCCATATAAGCTCGTGTACCAATTTGGTGATTTGGATATTTACTCAAGTTATCGTGTTAACGGACGGAGGGAAGGACATGGCTCAATCAAATGGTTTTTCGATACTGACTATTTTGATATACGGAAGTCTATATCTATCTCGATTCCTTTATACCTGTACAGCCAACCGTTATCCAATCAAAGTTATAATACCCTGTGTACAAGTACAGCTGGATGTAAAAAGGAAAGAAAATTTGTAGCATAATATATACAAGCAACTTAATTGTTGGGGATAAGCTTGAACTAGGACAATTCTCTACCAGGCTTATGAAAGAAGCCGGCAATCTAGGACTTGTGAAAATACAGTTGTCCTTAGTAGATGAATTGTTTAAAAATAATTATACTCGAGTAGACAAATTTAAGGAAATAGGTACCAAGTTCTCAAAGATTTAACAATTGTATTAACTCCAGAGTTACGCAGGTGACAAATGTTAAAAAATTTAAGAAATTCTTCATAAATATCATGATGACCCTGTTTTTGGTGGCCGCCCAGGAATAATAAATCGCATGACAACCAAAAATACATATGACAAAATTTCTACTGGAAAAATATGAAAAACGATGTAAGAAACATAAATTAAAAATTGCATCCACTGTAATAAAAATAAAATTAATAAACATGTGAAGGAACATATTATCATTAACGGATACACCTCCGAAGGACTTTGACATAGTACAAATCGATACAATCTGACCATTGCCGAAATCGATACATGGAAATGAATATGCTGTTACTGTTATATATGTGACGTAACTAAATATTTAGTGCAGTGCCAGCCAGAGCAAATATGCTGTAGCAGTTGCTAAAGCTGTATTCGAGCATTTCATCCTGATTTATAGTGTATGAAACAATCATAACAGATATGGGAACGAATACCAAAATAGTTTATGTGAGAATTGTGCAAAACTTCTCAAAATTTAGCATAAAACCTCAACATCTTAGCATCACCAAACTTTAGGCACTGTTGAACGCAGTCATAGAATATTCAATGAATATGTGCGTTCTTACATATCTAACGGCAAAACACGATTGAGATGAGTATCTCAAATATTTTTCGTATTGTTAAAGTACGGCAATTTCAACTGTGCATGGATATTGTCCTTTTGAACTCGTGTTCGGAAAACAAAACCACCTGACTTACGAATTTTAAAAGAAAATATAATCAACGCCCAATATATATAATCATTAGGTTATGATAAGGAAATTAAATACAGATAGCACAAAAAGAGGCCTAAATAGTACAAGAATCGAAAGAAAAAACAAAAAATAAATTATGATAGAAATAGTCACAGTAAGGATATAAATAAAGAGATTTAGTATTAGTCAAAGATGCAACCGGTGGTAAGTTAGACAGTAGATACAAAGGGCCTTAGGGTAGTAAAAAATATTGATAGCCAACATAATTTTACATTAATTCCCCATAGAGTAGAAATAGCAATAGCACAAATGATAATAAGAATAAGAAAATATTAGTTCGTAAAAATAGGCTTAAACTTCTATAAAACAAATTATTAATAAACAATTTGGTTGTAATCTAAGTAATAGGAAAATCATAGTACAAAAGCATAAGCTGAAATGAATAGAATCACTCCAGCTTACTCATGTCATAATATTTTTTATAAATACTCAAAACAAAATATGTACGCATGTAAAAACAAATGCAAACAAGGCAAAAGAATAAAACATAAACGCCCCGATTCTGGTGTGGTAACACATTCATCACCACGGTAACGAAATCATGCGGCAACTTATACACCCTTTTGGTATTCTACCCGGGAAAATAGCCGGATAATTTTTTACCCACAAAAGTAGGCGGTTACATCGAAATAACCACACAACAGCTGTTGTTTAGAAAAAGGCAAAACTGAAAAATAAAGAATTGTAAGCGCAAATAAGGAAAGATAATAGTAAAAAGTGTTGCCTCTTGCTATACACATTTGTTTACATTATGTACTTTCACAGTATTTATTACAATATAGCTATGTAAAAACTTATGCATGTATGTACATCGTCCCGTTTATTCGTTAACCTCGTATCTACGAGTGACACATTTTCGGTAAAGGCATGGCGGAACCATACAAGGTAGCCGCATGGTGACATACCTACAAACATAAATAAAAATTCCATGTACCTTGTTTTTGTAAATTCGATGGACAAATGTCAAAATCGTACTGCGCGGAAGTTGATGTATCAAATCAAATAAAAAAGTTTATATTCAGTCAATTTCCCATGCTGCCACCTTGTATCGTTACGCCATGGGTAAAGCGAAGAAAACGAACTTTTAAATTTCACCACAGACACTGGTGAGTTTTTCGGTGAGGACAGCGTTACCACTTTGGCCAGAATCGCGAATCAAAGAACTGGTAACGATTTTCGGTTACATAATGTTCTGGGTACTATTTTACCGGTACGCTCAGAATCGGGCCGTAAAGAATAAATTTATTTCTCTTTGGAATCAACTTACAATTATGTCAAAAATTATTGACACACGCCAAATGAATAAACAAAATAACAATAGGGGGCTCATGTAACCGTATAAATGCCTTATAAAGTGTGTAAACGTATAAATTTATCTAGTGCGTAAACGAGCTGTCAAATTTTGTATGAAAAATCATTTACACAATTTGTATAAATTTACGCGCACATTTCATTGTGTAAACGCGGTAAACTCAAAGGAATGCAACCTTGCAGACACTACAGCAGGCATTTTCATCAGAAATCTCCAACATCAGCAAGTAAAGGCGTTTTAGTTTGATTTTTCTGTTAATCTTGTCATTTTTTAATTTGTATAACAATCAAAGAGATTTACAAGGTATAATCGAAACAGCTGTCGCCTTGTCCGTCCTGATGTCACGTTGTTTAAATTTTTCCCAAATTACTAAATAAATTATAAAATTAAAAATTGCTTCAAATAAATGTTTTCATACATTAAAAAAAAAGCAATACGAGCAATCCCAGTTAAATCATACAAACAGAAAAAATTGGTTAATTCGTTGTAGAACAAAAAACAGCAACAATACCAAAGTTTCTTTGAAAACCGCCGTACCAACAAGTATAGCTTTAACACAAAATTGCATACGAAGTATGAAATGTGTAAAAGATTAAAATATGCAAAAGAAGGCAATTGGGAAAAACTTTACAGCAACTAAGGCATGACGTAGCTGAATGCGTTTGTAACCATTTCAACTATCGTAGGAGTGCGGGTTCGACTCCCACTCCCGGGAGCAAAAGGCTTTGAAGAGATTTACAAGGTATAATCGAAACAGCTGTAGCCTTGTCCGTCCTGATGTCACGTTGTTTAAATTTTTCCCAAATTATTAAATAAATTATAAAATTAAAAATTGCTTCAAATAAATGTTTTCATACATTAGCAATACGGGCAATCCCCGATTAAATCATACAATAAAAAATTTTTGTTTGGCAATAATACAGCTGATAAACAATCAAGTTTATCAAGAGTATTACTAGGTGCGTTCATATAACAGCGTGTGTAAATGGATATAATTTTACACCTTATAAGTTTATGTGCTTTCATGAGTCCCCATAATGTCACTGAACCACAGCAATTATGTAAACATATACAAACTCAAAATTTAATTATGTAATTAAATGAATGTCATTCCTACATACATATTCATTCATTTATACATACATATGTTTTGACTCGTGCTATGCCATTCCACACAGTACATTGCACAGTGGTCGGTTCCATTGTTAAGGTCTACAAGTAGGATATGTAGCAGTACACACATACACAGCCACGCTCTCCTGATAAAATGCTTGTGTTGTTAATTTTTTTGTGGATGCTATTTGGCACTGTTGTACTTCTTAGGTTCAAAAAGTGTAGTAGCTGCTAACGAAAACTGCGAAAAATGTTTCGTGTTATATTACAAGGAAATATCCTTATTTACTTTCAAACGAGCACTTATTAAGTATTCTACTGATTCCTTGTGTGAATAATAAATTTATAAATTTAAATTTATAAGTTTATAAAAAAATGTATTATTTATTCAATTAAACTTGTATAATAAAGCAAAAGTAAATTTAATTTGTAAAAGTGAAAAAGTGTCAGACGTGTGGCTAAAAATCAGTTCTTGTAGGTATAGTTTGCTTCCTTCTATTTTGATAGGTCACGGTAGAATTGTTCGGTTGCTTTTGGTGTTGCTGTGCAAAAGGGTTTTTTGACGCCGGTGGCGGAGTTGCCACACACTTAATTACATCTCTCTTTAAAATCCATATGTTTTTGGACAATTTTAATTAACTAATTGTGATACTTTATTACCGGGACGATTGCTAAAACACGACCAAAACCGTCGGGGGAGGTATTAATAGACATGTTTTTGCCCCGCTTCCAATAATTCGAATACCTTTTCGCCTGTGGACTATTGATAAGAGGACAGAACGCGTCTTTTCATTTCTCTTTAAACATTTTTGGACTGGTTATTGCAGTGGACCTCGGTTTCAAACCTATTTTTCGCGGAGAACTTTTGAACGGTTTAGAAAAGCTTTGTGCTTGTATTCTTAATACTGGAATAACTACGCGTCCTCAGATACCCCAATTCAAGACTTTTGTATAATTTTCTGTAGGGCCCATTTAGATGCACTTAAAATTTCCTACTAAATTCGTTCAAAAAAATGTACCATCACATCAACCCATATCTGATATTTCACTCCTTTTTTGTTTCCCTGCGTCGCTTTCCACGACAGCAACCCGGGTAATTTTGACACTTCGTTCAGTGTCAAACGCATGTTCCACGCAGATTCCACTGGGCTCCACACTAGTTTGACACTGACCGAAGTGTCAAACTACAGTGTGTTAGAAAGAGAAGGGAATTGTGTCCTTCTCATACATATACTTGTAAACCTGTACTATGGGTCGGTTCCATAGGCCAAAAATAAAAAAAACTAAATGAAAAGTTTGTCACCAAATGTGTCTTTAGCATCTCTTATTAGAACATCCTTTTAAAAGGTATATTTGTTTTTGTTGTATTCGAACCGTACTCTTTAAGAATAGCTTTAAAAATGAGGTTATGGTATTAGTCGGTTTTTGCAGTGTGAGCAAGTTAAAAATAAAGTGCAAATTTAAGCTATTTAAAAATACATAAAATATCATTATATTGAAATAAATAGAAATGAATATTGAAGTCACTTTGAAATAATTTTAGTGTTTTTTAGCCTTTTGTGTTTTTATTTTTTTTTGTTCTTTAAAATTTCACCAGTGCTTTTATTAGTGATTATTTGCACAAATACCTATTTCAATTTCAGCTAAAGTTTTAGTTGGGTTCCTCACCGATCCTCACGTTATAACTTATATATTATTATTAGTTAAACTTTTAAAATTCTAGTGTTATTTTCAGCTGCCACTTTTTGCCAGTAACTATGTTTTGCGACAGTTTTCTGATAGCGTCAACGTGATAAATCATCGCCGTATGTTATATGTGCTCACATGTAACATACGACATTATTTTAACCATATCAACGATATGCAAATGTAAACTTTTTGTGTGTTTGTTGTTTTGTTTATAACTTTATATCTTTATTTAATCCTATTAAACGTTGTATTTGTGATAGACATATCTTACCACTTTTCCCCATACATCTACTTACTTTTTGTATGCAAGCGGTGAAAGTGGGTGGTTGTGGGCATCACACGCACCAATTTTATGAAAAAATAATTATCACATATTTGTAAAGCCGTGACCAAAGTTTCACGCTGATATCTCTACTGCAAGTATTTTTGGCCACCGACTCCATATAAGACCGACCACTGTGAATTGCCTCGAAACTTGAAGCTTCTTTTATTTCAGCTTGAAACCAACTAATTGCTCACTACATAAGAACTTTTGGTTGTACCCATATTATTTTGTTTATGTTTAGGGATTATATTTTGTACACTTAGTAGGGTAGATGTACCAGTAACCGGACACCCCCCAGTAACCGGAAATTTTTCACTTTAATCGTTTGAAATAAGCAAACCGTTTACTTATTTTAAATTAGAAAAATTCTTTGGAAGAAACCAGTCATTTATAACGGTTTCGTAATTTGCCTTTTCCTTTGTTTTCAAAAGAAGCTTTGTTATTTCACTTTTATTTTGCATGTGTGAAGCGAAGTGTTAAGACATGCTACTTTTAAATTTTTTTGCTAGTTGAACTTCAATTCTATTAGGTGAGTTTTTGCTAATAATTTGGTGACAAATGTGTTTCAAATGACTGTTATTCTATAAATAATTGATAAAAATACGTAATAACAGTTTTAAAATTAGTGAAAATATGTATATATTTTTGTAAATGTACCTGTCCGGATACTGAATAAAAATAATAGTGCTTTCCAGAATCCGGACAAAGTGTCCGGTTACTAGAAATAGTTAACAACCGCACAATTCTAGTATCCGGACATGCTGTTTCTTTAGCCCTTTTTTTAATAATATTTTTTTAGAGGAGGAGGAAACGATCGATCACGTTCTGTGCTCGGCCCTGCCCTTGCGAGGCTGGGACTCCAGCTATTAGGAGTGATACAGCTGCCAGATCTAGAAGCAGGAAGTGGCTTAAGTCCTAGGAAGCTTCTAGTATTTGCCAAGAGGACGGAGTTATTTTATAACATAGGTCATGGTTTTTGATAGGGTGTTTCTGTTTGGTCATTAAACCAAATTCTGTTAACACTACGGACTCATTATGTCTATGCGAAGTCCTCATGAACCGGCCAGTTCAACCTAACCTAACCTATGTGTGATAATCCCTAATCCAGGGTGTTATGCGGACTATGCCTTTTGGACGGTTTGCAGCCAAGGGATATATTCGGCTGTATTTGAACGAAGCCTTCCCGATATCCGGCCGCCACGGAAAGTAATTATGGCCTTACCACAGCACGGCTGCTGTTGTGGCGGACGGTTTTTATCCCAATTTCTAACATTAGACCGCTGAGCCCGCCTTGTAGGCAGGTGGTCGTACGACCAAGATGAATTCATAAACTTTAAGAGAAAGTAAGGATGAGAAGGAAAAAGCGATGGCGTCGCAAGCTGGGAAAGAGGCTATCAGCGATGACTCGGACACGGATAGCGATGATAGTGTGCAGTGAGTGCACTCGGTAAAGGAGCGGCATACTAGCCCGGACAGAGAATTAAGGTCAGAACGGGAACAACGAGATAGGGAGCTTAAGAGAACCCTCTCAAAATATCGGCCTACATTAAGAATTATGCAGCGCTTCAGCCCAGTGGTTCACCCAACCAACGATGAGAGCGATCGCTTGGCATGGGCCCGTGAGACAGTGGAACAATGTCGAAGACAATTCACAGACGAAAGATTTGCTGCGAACAACCCTCAATTTTGCAACCGCAGAGGAAGAATCCCCTAGAGTCAAGAGGCAGCGATCGGCTGAACCTGACAAGCATGTTTTAAGAGGCATTAGAGGGAGGGTAAACGCTCCAGGCCATGAAACAGGAGGCGAATTAGCCGGAATGACAGGAACTAAACCTCAAAATCTGCAAAGCGGATGGAAGAGGGAAATATAAGTACTGGAAAGCCATGTACCTCAAAAGCTGTAATACAGGAAGAGGAAGACAATAATGGCTTGAGAAGCAAAGGCAGAAGGTCGATAACAATCAGACTCCAGCTTAATCGATGATACTAAAGGGATCTAACGGTGAGACTCCGGTGTTTCACCGAGAAGAAGATGAGCGAAGTTGCGAAGCAGTCTCTGACTGTGGCATTTGTATTATGTTTAATTATTATGTAGGTATGGTTTTCAGCTGAAATGTATTGAAATTAATGAAAAATTTATATTTTAGTTTTTTATTTATTGGAGTTTTGTGTGTTTCTTTTTTATCTAAGTATATTTTAACTGCAAATGAAAGAATGTTTTCGTTTGTTTTTCTTAATGTTTAAATAATAAGTACCTATGCAAGACCAATGAAATTAATGAAGAATGTGCAAAAGTTAATTTTTTGTTGTTGTATTTATTTATTTATTTGGTTTAAATATTAAATAAAAATAAAAAGACATTATAAGACGTTGTCAAACGTTACAAAACAATTATTTTTATTTTACATCGTAAGCGTCCGGTAACTGGAATTTACTGTCCGATATCTGAAAAAACTGTCCGGTTACTGGCAAATTCTGACTCGTATCAAACAATAATTTTTACAAAAAAATAGAGAGTTTCCTATCGAAAAACTGATTTTATTAGATTTAGAATTAAGCAATAGTCATTTCAAAATTCAAAGTTTTTTAAAATCACTTATAAAATGTAACCAAGAAAAGTTCAAAGGAAAAAAAAAGTTAAGTGTCCGGTTACTGGTACATCTACCCTATATAAGTATTAGTGTAAATATGTAAGGTAGTACATAACATCGCTGCGCCAACGAAAACAGTTGTGTTTTTTTTTATTGCATATTTTTTATTGCATATTTCATTATATGGAGCCCACATTTCTGCATATGCCGTTTTTATACTCAGCTGAGCAGAGCTCACAGAGTATATTTATTTGTTCGCATAACGGTACCCCGTAACGGCATAAACTAATCGAGATAGATATAGACTTCTACATATTAAATGATCTGGGCGAAAAAAGAAATTCATTTAGCCATGCCCGTCCGTCCGTCCCTCTGTCTGTACGTGAACACGAAACTTGAGCAAATTTTGAGGTATCTTAATGAAAATTTCGAAAAAACCGAAAAAGTGCGATAGTTCATTATCAAAGACGGACAAAGCGATGAAACTTGGCAGGTGGGTTGACCTTATGACGCAGAATAGAAAATTAGCAAACTTTTGGACAATGGGCGTGGCACCGTCCACATTTAATAGGAGGTAATTTACAAGCTTTGCAAGCTGTAATTTGACAGTCGTTAAAGACATCATGATAAAATTTGGCATGATCGTTACTTCTATTACTATTTGTGGTTTTAAATAAAAATTTGCAAAATCGGATGACGAGCACGCCCAAATTAAAAAAAAATTTTAAAGTCAAATTTTAACACAAAATTTAATATCTTTACAGTATATAAGTAAATTATGTCAATATTAAACTCCAGTAATAATATGTTGCAACAAAATGCAAAAATAATGACAATTTAAAATGGGCGTGGCTCCGCCCTTTTTCATTTAATTTGTTTAGAATACTTTTAATGCCATAAGTCGAACAAAAATTTACCAATCCTTGTAAAATTTAGCTTCTATGACGATAACTGTTTTCTGAGAAAATGGGTGAAATCGGTTGAAGCGCCCAGTTTTTATACACAGTCGACCTGTCTATCCTTCCGCTCGACCGTTACACAATAACTTGAGCACAAATGGATATATCTTTACTAAACTTAGTTCACGAATTTGTCTGTACTCACTTTATCTTGGTGTTAAAAATGGGCGAAATACGACTAAGACCACGCCCACTTTTTCGATATCGAAAATTTCAAAAAATTAAAAAATGCCGTAATTCTATACCAAATACGAAAAAAGGGATGAAATATTGCGATTGGATTGGTTTATGACGCAAAATATGACTTTAGAAAAAACTTTGTGAAATGGGTACCATTCTTATAGAAGAAATTGAAAAAGTTCTGCAGGGCGAAATCAAAAGCCCTGGAATCATGGCAGGAGTACTGTTCGAGGTATTTACATATATAAATAAATTAGCGGTACTCCTGGTCCACCTTTATGGCGATATCTCGAAAAGGCGTCCACCTATAGAACTATGGTCCACTCCCTTTAAAACACTCTTTACTACCTTCCATTTGATACCCGTGTCATACAAACACATTCCAGGGCTACCCTAGGCTCATTTTCCTACATGGCGATTTTCCCTAATTTTTTCTCCAAAGCTCTCAGCTGAGTGTGTAATGGTCGGTTGCACCCGAAATTATCCTTCCTTTCTTGATTATATCTCTTTTGGTTCAGAAGTGATCGAAACAGCTATGTGCTCGCAGTACCAGAAGTACTCTGAAAAATGGTTATGTACTTACTTGCTTATCGCTGGCGAAAGTGCTTTGATTTCAATGTAAACAAATAAGGAGGGGACTGTCTTCGGCTATGCCGAAGACTTCATACCTTTCATGAATGGGGCTGAACAATAATCTTATCCCGTTTGTAATCTCCGAATAATCGGATGTATAAGATAAGAAATATCTAGTGAACAGATCTACATACCTAAACGATTTTCAAGATAAATATAAAATAAAAAATAGTTAGGTACTTTGTGTGAGGATGCAAAGTTTCAGGTTTTTTGTGGTCTGCGTGTAAAAACTATGACTACGAACTCACGTATTTCAACAATATGTGACGTAAACGTAACTATTTGATGAAATGTTTTGAATTTTGAAGCTTCTAGCCGTAAAAAAGTGGGCAAAAAAATACAGTTTATATGGGGCATATAATATATGTACCACCGATCTCTATGATTTTTTCAGACAACAATATATGCTATATACGTAAGCATTTGGTGAAATTTGAAGCTTCTAGCTGTTAAAATGGGACAGAAATTGCGCAAAGTTTCTTATCTGAACAATCGTTGTATGAGATATACATATACTATATATACCACCGATCTCTATGATTTTTTCAGACAACAATATATGCTATATACGTAAGCATTTGGTGAAATTTGAAGCTTCTAGCTGTTTAAAACGGGGAAGAAATTGCGCAAAGTTTTCAATATCTGAACAATCGGTTGTATAAGATATATACTATATATACCACCGATCTCATGATTTTTTCAGACAACAATATATACTATACACGTAAGCATTTGGTGAAATTTGAAGCTTCTAGCTGTTAAACGCGGGACAGAAATTGCTCAAAGTTTCTTATCTGAACAATCGGTTGTATGAGATATATACTATATATACCACCGATCTCAATGATTTTTTCAGACAACAATATATACTATACACGTAGCATTTGGTGAAATTTGAAGCTTCTAGCTGTAAAATGGAGAAGAATTGCGCAAGGTTTCTTATTTGAACAATCGGTTGTATGAGATATACTTACTACTGTATACCACCAGAAGAATAATGAAAAGTTCTGCAAGGGCGAAATCAAAAGCCCTTGGAATCTTGGGTCAGGAATACTGTGGGTGTATTACATATATAAATAATTAGCGGTTACCCGACAGATGATGTTATGGGTCACCCTGGTCCACATTTTGGTCGATATCACGAAAACGCCTTCACATATACAACTATTACCACTCCCTTTTTAAAACCTCATTAATACCTTTTATTGGATACCCATATCGTACAAAACATTATAGAGTCACGCCTGGTCACCTTTATGGCGATATCTCGAAAAGGCAGCACCATAGAACTAAGGGCCACTCCCTTTAAAATACTCATCAACACCTTTCGTTTTGATACCCATATTGTACAAACGTATTCTAGAGTCAGCCCTGGTCCACCTTATGGCGATATCCGAAAAGGCGTCCACCTATAGAACTAAGGCCCACTCCCTTTTAAAATACTCATTAGCACCTTTCATGATACCCTTATCGTACAAACAAATTCTAGATTCAGCCCTGATCACCTTTATGGCTGATATCCCTAAATGTTGTCCACCTATAGAACTAAGGCCCACTCCCTTTTAAAAAACCCTCTTTATATACCTCCCATTTGATACACATCTCATACAACGCATTCCAAGGTTACCCTAGGTCCATTTTCCTACATGGTGATTTCCTTTATTTTTGTCTCCATAGCTCTCAGCTGAGCATGTATTGTTCGGTTACACCGAACTTAGCCTGCTTTACACTTGTTCTGTTTTAACCCCACCCCTCAAGGCAATTTTCTGGCTATGCCCCTGCTCTAGGGGGTAAGTGACGGGCGTGGTCCTCACGCGATTTCGTTAATTTTCTTCGAAGCATTATAGTAAAGGCAACTTCTGTAATATGTCTTGAAATTCATTATTCCTACATACATATTGTGACGAATATAGCAACACTAAGGCATACTGTCATCTCTAACCGATACTAAACAGTCACTTGTATCTACATAAACAAATCAATCATTATGTCTACACAATGTACATACGAGCAACGAGAGATGCTCACAAAAGTTGCAATCATCAGCAAAGTAGTTCTCACACAGACACATGCATAAAGATGAGATGCTCACAAAAGTATGCAATATCGGTGGATGTGTCACTCACATATATACACGCGCATATGAGAAGCTATTAATTTGCATCTGTAGTTTATAGCTGTGAGTTATAGCTGGTAAAGAAGTATTAAATTCTGGAAGAAGAAACGCCTAGAATATGCGAATGAGAAACCGAAGAGTATAAAGCAGCACCAGCTGAGGCATGATCAATCATTGATTTAAGCACGTTATTGGTTGCGAAGTATACAGTGTTATTGTGAAGCACCTAACAAAGACCCATTTGCAATATTGAATATGTGGAATTATTTATTCAACTCTTTAGCGATACGAACGTTAGTAGATGTTGCAATAAGCAGAAATACTAAAAATTCATTACAATATATTTTGGTTCGTGCTATCCCATTCCACATAGCCTCATAATTTAAAACTCCTTTTATTTCAGCTGAAGCCGACTAATTGCTCACGTACATATACCTTGTTTTTATTTTTGTTTATATATATTTAATTTGTTTAATATATACATATGTATCGCTGTCGACTTTGTTATGATAAGTTTAACGGTTTTTGATTTATGGTTAGTAATATTTGTAAAATAGATTTTATCACAAGTGACGATGCCACAACCATTTCAAAAACAAAATATCAAGAGTCTAATATCAGTCACACATCAATCTTAACATTATATATGATTATGTACTAAATAATCAGTTTTATGTGTTTTCCAAATGTTATATACGTAAAATTGGGCGTGGTTACCCTCCGATTTACCTCATAATAGCGATGGAAATAAAATTCAGGAACCTATATATCGAGATTGTTATACTTTATTCTCAATATTTAGTATCGTGTGCATCGACAGATGGACGGACGTTTGATGGACATGCTAAATCGATTCCTTTTTTCATCCTCAGCATGTTGATATATGGAAGTCATATTTATCTCGATTCGTTTATGCCCCTTTTGTTACCAAATAATACCAAAAAAATACACTCTGTGTGCAAAGTAAATGGAGCTATTTCAAAATAATTTACAAAAAGTATATCTGGGGGGAGTATTGGAGGCTACCTTTTTAAAATTATCCATCATGTCATTCCTTCTAATTATCATTGTGTTGTATTTCCGCGACTGCAAACATTTCGTGATTTGTTGGGACTATTCAAAGATTATTTCCTGGATAGTCTCGGTGCAGTTTTCAAGATCATATATGGGTACATATATCGCATTAGTTTTTATATTGTATTTCTTTCGTGCGGACTGACACACGCGGGTACTGGCTAGTTTTACGAGTATGTTGAAAGATGAACAGACGTTTAAATTCATAACAAAATACGTTTCATCAAATACTTAAGGGAAGATCTTGATTGGGCTGACATGACTTATGTTGTAATTGTTTTTGCTCAAAATTTAGTTGCTTCTGAGACTCTGTTTGTAGCAGTGTACGACGGAATATTACAGCTTAAACAGATAAAGCTAATTAAGTGTTCCCTTTGTTTGTTCACATGTCACTTAATAACGCATTCAACTTTGCAAATACATATGCAATCTTGGTAACGGGCCCAACATTCGCATACATTCCAACCTGCATAAAAGAGAACATGAGCAGCGGACTAAGTGGATATAACAATATTTGAAGCAACAATTGTGGGTCCTTAAAAATATAAGTACATATGACATATACTAGAAGACCCGGCAGACGTTGTTCTGCCCTAAATTTTGGCCTATCTGCATACATTTTAATGAGCTGCTTTTCCGTCTAAATCTGCCTCCCGCCTCTTCCACTTTTTCCTAATCCTTTATTCACTCCCCTCCGCCTTTTCGCTCATCCTCTCCATTTTCGTCTTATTCTATCTCTTTCTCAGTCTCCTTATCCTTCTCTCTCTTTTCTCTTTCTCTCAAGTTCTTCTCATTCTTCTCATCCTTATTGCCTGTCCCAGAGGGTGGTATGTATTTGTTCAGTCAAAGTCCCACTCCCACTCCGAGTCTCAGTCCCAGACCGTCTCGGTCTACTCTCCCGGAAAAAGGTGATCGTAAATACTAATATTACTAATATGAGGCAAATTTATATACCAAATTTCAGCAAATCGAATAGGACGTATGTAAATAGGTATGTTTGAACAAAATCGACCGACGCATCTCTTCAAACACCGGCTACCACTCACACATTTTAGCCTTTCTTTTAATAATATAGATTTTTATTTTTAACACTTCACTATAATATTAAAACGAAAATGCAGATATTCGTTACTTTTGAATTCGCTTAAAATTTCACATGGAACAACTAAGACTCTCCTGAATTAAAAAAAATGTCTAGTGCCTCAAAACGCGGGCCCCCTCAGAAACCCCGGTCCTCTCTCGACGGCCCCTGGTGATGTGCTTATATATTAGTATTAGGCCGGGGTCGATTGTGGGGAGGAAAAAAATCACCCATTGCTCTGTGAAAATCATATTCTAGGGATCAAATAACAACTTTGCCGAGAACCATACCATCTAAAACGAATTCTGATGTCACGCTTTGGGTCGTAGGGGCAAATTTTGAAAAATCCCACTTTGAAATGCCTATGTTTTTTCTTTTTGGAGTTTATTCTCTTTAGAAATTTAGTTGGTTAGAACATATGTAAATGAAAAAATTAATTTAACTTAGTAATAGAAAGAAATTAAAAAAAATTATTAGAAATTAGCGTTTACAACCCTCTTTAAAACCAGGCATCACTGTGATGCATTTGCATGTCGTAAAAATAGTTGTGTGGGTTTTTTATTCAACCGTTTTAAAAAATGAAGGTATCACTGTGACAAAATTGCAGATCGTAAAATTGGCTTGTAGTTGTAAGCCACCACAGACACAGCAGGTAGAATTGAAATTGCCCCTACCCAAAAGTTCGACCCAAAGACATCAGAGTTCGTTTTAGGGTATGGTCTTTCGGCAAAGTTTCCTATTTTGATCCCTAGAATAGTGATTTTCACGAGAGCAATGGCGACTAGTTTGCCTCCCACACAAATTGCCGCCGGCCTATCATATATATTAACTTTTATATTATAGCTCACATCACCAGGGCAGTGGGCCGTCGAGAGGGGACCGGGTTTCTCTGAGGGGGCCCGCGTTTTGAGCACTAGAGACTGTTGTAACAGTTAACAAATAGTAGCAGCACGCTGGCACAAGACATATCGTCACATGCCACAACATGAAAGAGGTGTGTCCTACGTGTGCGTGGTGTACGTAACTATTTTGATTACTTGACGTATATATAAACACAAATACTACTAAAATACATATTTTGCAAATAAAAAAAATATTGCGGTGAACTATAAACTGCGATATAACCTATCCTATCTCTCAAATTTTTGCAATAAAATAAGATTGGCGGACTATAAACTGGATATAACCTGTCCTATCTCTCAGCCTAGATCAAACTACAACACGGGTGCAAAACAAATTCAAAATCGTTCATTAGTTTAGGAGTCCATCGATGGCCAGAAATGTTGTGACAAAAAAAAAAAAAAAAAAGGCACGAAAGGCTGTTTTTTTTAATATCTAAGATGACATATATGAAGAGGTTCAGAAGCGGCCAGAAATAGAAGGTAATTCTTTAATGCTTGTGAAAGTAATGGACAATTTAAAGAAGCTAAGGGGAAATATACATTCCTTACATGAGAGACGAAGGTGAAATAAAAGAGACCCAATGCCGTATATTTTGTCGAAATCTTGAATATCTTTTTAAAACGCGTAAAGTTACGAACGCGGACATAACGGATGCGACAATTTTTCTCATTGAATTGGCGAGATATCAAGTTTTAAAGTAATTAAAGGATATGGGCTCGTAGAGTAAACCAACTGCTTACCTGTATTTCGATTACGCCCTCAAATTCCAGACTAAGGGCTAAAAACCCCCATTTTTCTAAGCGGAAACGTAGAGCTTCCCTCTGTTTATTCTTCTTTACATTTTTTTAGGTGCATCAAATTTAGTTTTAGATATAGTAATAGAACAAAAGTACAAAATAAATCAAAACTTTAAAGGGCCCATATATATAATATTTCAGCAGATAGATTTCACAAGAAAAATTGCAAGGCTAGTTTGTACTATTTCCTTTTGCGTCTTCATATGAAATTGTTGAATAAGCAATAAAACCTACATTATTCCTCAAACTAAAAAGATGATCAAACAATTCTAAATTTTCGCCATAGTTTTGTAATATTTCTTCTCTAACTCTCCGAGAATCAATTAACACCAAATGCTCTCTTTCTGAAACAGTATTAAGTTTTTGTTCGTTGGCTAAATAAAAATAAATTTATCGGCCAATATATGGATCAACATAATCGAAGAGAGTGTAATGGACTGGACAATTTTAGACCACCAATAAAAAAATTAGTAAGCATAATTATTTACCATCTGAAGGCTTCTTTAATTTCCAGTCGGCCGTTTGCTTACGTAACAAAAAATTAATAAGGATAAGGACAGGACCCAATTAATCAATCTCCGTTTTCCCAAGTTTAGTTTAATGCTAAATAGAATATATGGATCAACATAAGTCTAGACGGAAAGTTTATTAAAGCAAAAATATAGATCTGAGGTTTAACAGGTCGGGCAACAATAGAAATAAGGGACGTTATATTTTTGTTAGTAAAACTCCAGATTTGTAAATCGATGAGGCGTTTTTCTTTGAAATAATGTTTCGCTGTGTCTCATCAATACTTAAGGGAAGATCTTGATTGGGCTGACATGACCTATGTTGTAATTGTTTTTGCTCAAAATTTAGTTGCTTCGAACTCTGGTTTTGTAGCAGTGTACGACGGAATATTACCAGCTAATTAAGTGTTCCCTTTGTTTGTTCACATGTCAACTTAATAACGCAATTCAACTTTGCAAATACATATGGGCAATTCCTTGGTAACGGGCCCAACATTCGCATACATTTCAACCTGCATAAAAGAGAACATGAGCAGCGGACTTAGTGGATATTACAAATATTTGAAGCAACAATTGTGGGTACCTTAAAAATATAAGTAAATATACATATATGACCATATATGATGAGGTTCGGACGCGGCCAGGAATAGAAGTAATTTTTTAATGCTTGTGAAAGTAGCGGAAACGTATAGCTTTTCCTCTGTTTATTCTTATTTACATTTTTAGGTCATTAAATGTTAGTTTTATAGAAGAAATAGAACAAAAGTACAAAATAAATCAAAACTTTAAAGGGGCCATATCTAATTTTGCGTTCAAAGCTCACGAATATAATAAATCCATTGAAATTTGGATAAGATATTCCCATTTAAACCATTTCTAGTCGACAAATATACAAATATATATTTTCAAGCAAATAAGATTCACAAGAAAAATGCAAGCTAGTTTGTACTTTTTCCTTTCGCGTCTTCATATGAAATTGTTGAATACACCAATAAAACCTATATTTTTCCTTAAAATTCATATGTTGCTAAATATAAAAACAGATTTTAGATTTTATGTATATACAACTTTAAAAAGAGATACAACAATTCTAATTATGGTCATATTTTGTAATATTTCTCTAACACCTCCAAGAATCAATTAATACCACATGCCCTCTTTCTGACACATATAAGTTTTGTTCGTTGGTTAAATAAAAATAAAGTTATCGGCCAATATATGGATAAACTAATGGAAGAGAGTTAATGGACTGGACAAATTTTAGACACCAATAAAAATGTTACCCGAACTTCCTGGAAAAAATTTAGTAAACAGACCTATTTAACATCTGAAACCTTTTTTAATTTCAAGTCGACGTTTGCTTACTAGCAAAATAATAAGGATGAGGACAGGACCCACTTATCAAACCTCCGTTTTCCAAAGTTTTTTCAATGCTAAATAGAAGTCTAGACAAAATTTTATTAAAAGCAAACATATAGATCTGGGTTTAACAGCGCAACAATATAAAGAAATTGCGTTATATTATGTTAGTAAAACATCCAAATTTGTAAAATCGATGAGGCGTTTCTTTGAAATCATGTTTCTCTGTCCATGATGAGGGGAAAAAA
>JARSSU010019509.1:0-29287 GCA_029619165.1 Eurosta solidaginis
GAAGGTAATTTAAAAGTTTTGCAAGCTGTAATTTGGCAGTCGTTGAAGATATCATGATGAAATTTGGCAGGAACGTTACTACTATTACTATATTTGTGCTAAATAAAAATTAGCAAAATTGGATGAAGAACACGCCCACTTTTAAAAAAAAATTTTTTAAAATTCAAATTTTAACAAAAAATTTAATATCTTTACTGTATATAAGTAAATTAAGTCAAAATTCAACTCCGGTAATGATATGATGCAGCAAAATATAAAAATAAAAGAAAATTTCAAAATGGGCGTGGCTACGCCCATTTTTATTTAGTTTGTCTAGAATACTTTTATTGCCATAAGTCGAACAAAAATTTACCAATCCTTCTCAAATTTGGTAGGAGCATAGATTCTATGACGGTAACTGTTCTCTGTGAAAATGGGCGAAATCGGTAGAAGCCACGCCCAGTTTTTATACACAGTCCACCGTCTGTCCTTCCGCTCGACCCTTAACACAATAACTTGAGCAAAATCCGATATATCTTTACTAAACTTAGCCCACGTACTTATCTGAACTCACTTTATCTTGGTATAAAAAATGGCCGAAATCCGACCATAACCACGCCCACTTTATCGATATCGAAAATTACGAAAAATGAAAAAATGCCATAATTCTATACCAAATACGAAAAAAGGGATGAAACATGGTAACTGGATTGGTTTATTCACGCAAAATATAACTTTGGAAAAAACTTTGTAAAATGGGTGTGACACCTACCATATTAAGTAGAAGAAAATGAAAAAGTTCTACAAGGCGAAATCAACAGCCCTTGGACCCTTGGCAGGAATACTGTTAGTGGTATTGCATATATAAATAAATTAACAGTACCCGACAGATGTATTTCTGGATCACCTGGTCAAAATTTGGTCGATATCGCGAGAACGCCTTCACATATACATCTAAGGGCCACTCGCTTTTAAAACCCTCATTAATACCTTTAATTTGATATCCATATCGTACAAACACATACTAGAGTCACCCATGTCCCACCCTATTGGCGATATCTCGAAAAGGCGTCCACCTATAGACCTAATGCCCACTCCCTCTTAAAATGCTCAGTAACACCTTTCGTTTGATACCCATATCGTACAAACATTCTAGAGTCACCCCTGGCCCACCCTAATGGCGATATCTCGAAAAGGCGTCCACCTATAGACCTAATGTCCACTCCCTCTTAAAATGCTCAGTAACACCTTTCGTTTGATACCCATATCGTACAAACATTCTAGAGTCACCCCTGGCCCACCCTAATGGCGATATCTCGAAAAGGCGTCCACCTATAGACCTAATGCCCACTCCCTCTTAAAATGCTCAGTAACACCTTTCGTTTGATACCCATATCGTACAAACATTCTAGAGTCACACCTGGCCCACCCTAATGGCGATATCTCGAAAAGGCGTCCACCTATAGACCTAATTCCGACTCCCTCTTAAAATGCTCAGTAATACCTTTCGTTTGATACCCATATCGTACAAACATTCTAGAGTCACCCTTGGTCCACCTTTATGGCGATATCTCGAAAAGGCGTCCACCTATAGAACTAAGGATTACTCCCTTTTAAAATACTCATTACCACCTTTCATTTGATACCCATATCGTACAAACACATTCTAGAGTCACCCTGGCCCACCCTAATGGCGATATCTCGAAAAGGCGTCCACCTATACACCTAATGCCCACTCCCTCTTAAAATGCTCAGTAACACCTTTCGTTTGATACCCATATCGTACAAACATTCTAGAGTCACCCTTGGTCCACCTTTATGGCGATATCTCGAAAAGGCGTCCACCTATAGAACTAAGGATTACTCCCTTTTAAAATACTCCTTACCACCTTTCATTTGATACCCATATCGTACAAACACATTCTAGAGTCACCCCTGGCCCACCCTAATGGCGATATCTCGAAAAGGCGTCCACCTATAGACCTAATGCCCACTCCCTCTTAAAATGCTCAGTAACACCTTTCGTTTGATACCCATATCGTACAAACATTCTAGAGTCACCCCTGGCCCACCCTAATGGCGATATCTCGAAAGGGCGTCCACCTATAGACCTAATGCCCACTCCCTCTTAAAATGCTCAGTAACACCTTTCGTTTGATGCCCATATCGTACAAACACATTCTAGAGTCACCCCTGGCCCACCCTAATGACGATATCTCGAAAAGGCGTCCACCTATAGACCTCATGCCCACTCCCTCTTAAAATGCTCAGTAACACCCTTCGTTTGATACCCATATCGTACAAACATTCTAGAGTGTCCCTTGGTCCACCTTTATGGCGATATCTCGAAAAGCGTCCACCTATAGAACTAAGGATTACTCCCTTTTAAAATACTCATTACCATCTTTCATTTGATACCCATATCATACAAACACATTCTAGAGTCACCCCTGGCCCACCCTAATGGCGACATTTCGAAAAGGCGTCCACCTATAGACCTAATGCCCACTCCCTCTTAAAATGCTCAGTAACACTTTTCGTTTGATACCCATATCGTACAAACATTCCAGAGTCACCCCTGGCCCACCCTAATGGCGATATCTCGAAAAGGCGTCCACCTATAGACCTAATGCCCACTCTAAAATGCTCAGCAACACCTTTCATTTGATTCCCATATCGTACAAACACATTCTAGAAACACCCCTGTTCCACCTTTATGGCGATATCTCGAAACGGCGTCCACCTATGGAGCTAAGGATCACTCCTTTTCAAAATACTCATTAACAGCTTTCATTTGATACCCATATCTTACAAACATATTCTAGAGTCACCCCTGGTCCACCTTTATGGCGATTTCTCGAAAAGGCGTTCACCTAAAGAACTAAAGCCCATTCCCTTTTAAAATACTCATTACCACCTTTCATTTGATACCCATATCGTACAAACACATTATAGAGTCACCCCTGGTCCACCTTAATGGGGACATCTCGAAAAGGCGTCCACCGATAGACCTAAGGCCCACTCCCTCTTAAAATGCTCAGTAGCACCTTTAATTTGATACCCATATCGTACAAACAAATTATAGAGTCAGCCCTGGTCCACCTTTATGGCGATATCCCTAAATGGCGTCCATACATAGAACTATGGCCTACTCTCTCTTAAAATACTCTTTAATACCTTTCATTTGATACACATGTCATACAACCACATTCCAGGGTTACCCCAGGTTCATTTTCCTTATTTTGCCTCCATAGCTCTCAACTGAGTATGTAATGTTCGGTTACACCCGAACTTAGCCTTCCTTACTTGTTTGATTATAAACTGATTCTGTTACAATTGGGTATAAAATGGTAAAGATAAAATGAAATTGTCGTTGTGAATAGTAAATTATAAGCACACAAAGCAATATTTCTGTGATGCGAATAACTAAAGCATAATACAAGAACAACCATCATTACAATAACAATTTTACTGATATTTAAATATTGAGCTGCGCTTTTGCTAATTTTTCCTTCTTTGTGCTTTCCCATGAGCGCCTTTAAAAGACTAGCATTTTTGCCACACAAGTGTATGTATGTATGTATGTGTTGTTGTGTATTGCATATATGCTCGTGCGTAAGTACACTACACTTGGCACGACTATAAATCGTGTATGCGCATTCATAAAACGGAATTATAGCGCTCTTCAACTGTACCCTGTAAGCATATCGAAAGCGAACGATGCAAAATCAGCATCAAGCAACAAGCTCAAATCTAATAGTGCAATAATAAAACAATGCCTTCCCAATGGGAAAAATGAGATTAAAGTTAGTGCAATCGATCTAAACAACTCGATTCCCCCAATCACTGCTGGGGCAGGTTGGAAGTAAGCTGAACGAACTTCTGAAAGACCTGCTGCGGGAGTGGTATTATCCGAAACTTCTGATTTTACCCTGGGACACATTAATTCAGCCATGTAATAATGCTTTTCACAATTGGTTTTTACTGGAACCTCACGGTGGTAGGTGAAAACTTCATTGGTGGATGGAGAAATTTAGTAACTTAGGAGCTACTAGTAGGTTCTTCAACCAACCCAAAAGGAGTAAAATATCTTCGGAATGGGCGGTCTTCAAAAGGGCTGTGTGTTTTTGACTGGAGAGGAGAGCTGCGCGGGGTCCCTGGAAAAACTTTTGCATAACGTGGCGGAGAGAGTCAGCGAGACTGGGAGGATGCTTCTTCTTATGATCCAAATCAATTGCCAACCTCACTTGGCCGTAAACAGTCCTGTTCATTTAGCAGGCGAAGCACTGGGACCTCAAATTTCTCACAGAAGGAGGGGTTGGATAACCTAGAAGGTTCAACGTGATCATATCAAACCATTGCCGCGATGGTCGGGATAGTACCTTAATGGTGGTATTTCTCGGAACGTACCGGTTCTATAACCGGAAAAAGACCATTAATATTGAACCTAACATCTTCTAGGAGTATGTTTATCACTCAAAACAGAAAAAGACTAGAAAACTACTTTCTATTGATTCCGCTCTGTTGGATTATCTCAGAGATTCAGACGAAACCTGGGCGTCAAGCGGTAAGGAACTCCTGATCTTTGAATTGAATCGGCCACACCTCTGCGAATTGCCGGCCTGGAAGGTATTCAAGATGTGGCTGGTTACTTTGTATATTTTGTTTAATGGGGAATCAACCAGTACTTTAGCTAAAGTTCTGCGAAAACATTAAAAAGTGTAAAAGGTCCACGAGGATTGCAAATGCTAGGTCAATGGATTATGTTCTCTTGAACCATCTGCGAGATTTAGAGGGAACTGGGCGTTGAGCGCTGAGGAATCTCTTGGACACTCATTTTCTGATTGTCACAGGTAAGCAGGAATCGGATACACTTTCGGTGATCGATGGCCTAAGAGCAATACCATCCATCCCTTGGGGCAAACGAACTTACATTGGCACAACATTTTTTAGGCGCACACGATTCGGGGAATAACTCGTACTTTGGTTCAGAGGTCTGTGCATTTTTTTTTGAAGCAAGCTGGGGTTCTGCGAAAGCCAACTTTCACATGGCTGGGCTCAAAGGTAGGTAAGAAGGTGTACCCCATGGAGTGTTCTTGCTCACCTTTTTAGGGTCGTGATTGTGAATTATCTGCTTCGCTAGGGGTTGAAAAGTAGTGACCTTTGTTGACGATCGTGCAGTACTTGTCAGAGGAAATTTCTGAATACATCGAGAGGTGACTTGACCAGATTAGTCGATTTTTCAAGAGAAGTTACAATATCCCTCAATTAAGCGACACCGCTGATGCTATCTGACAGGGTTTAGTATTGGGATTATTTTTGACAGATAGTTGTATGGAAGTTAAGCGTGGAATTCAGCGCTAGGAATATTCGGTTGCATCATCTTCTTGTAGCATGATTCACCCGTATGAAGTAGGTGCGATCTTTCACACTTCTGCCACAGTCAAATAAATGGAAGTAGTGTAGCTATTGGCGCTAGTTTAAACTTGCTAGGCTCCTCAAAAACGCTTACACCTGCACTGACACGAAGCTACCAGCCATGTGACATAAGCACGAAAGTCTTGGGAACTAGATCATTTCGATCGGTTTCCACTTCATCACTAGCACAACTGTTTGCCAGCTACCGCTAACATTTCCTTCACGGAAGCATGGAGTTGAAAATTAATATGGGGCGAGAGTGCGAACTTTTTCACGGAGGGATCCCGGTGGCAGAATATTCTTCCAGGAGCTTGACGTGAGCTAGAAATTCAAGCTGCTAGGTCATTGCGGCTACTAAGAACGTGATGGTACAAATTATGTGTGCACCAGCTATTAGAAATATCCCAGACAAGTGCACTGCTGAAGTCTTGGCCCGAGCGGGTCTGGCAGTGGAGTTATAAGCACTTCGATAGCCTTTTACTCTAAATTGGATGGCCTCGAGTTACAAAAAGAAAAAATAAATGTAAGGCGCGATAACCTCCGAAGAGATCTAAGGCCGAGCTTCTCTTCCAATTTGCGTCGTGCTCCTCTTGCTTTTCCCTACAAATTGCCCGGACCAACATGTTTTATGCCGACTCCGAACGGCATCTGCAAGGTAGATGAGTTTTCACTGAGAGCTTTTCATCGCAGAAATACACCCGGAGCGCTTGCCAAACACTGCCGAGGGGTGACCCCGCTTAGAAAAAATTTCTTCTAATTGAAAAACCTTATTTCTAAAATTTTGATGTTGCTTTGCCCGGGGTGTGAACCCTGGGCATATGATGTGGTAGGCGGAGCACGCTACCTTCACACCACGGATGGCCTCGAGTTAGCCGCAGTATATCAGGCCTTCGGGATGATAAGTTACTATTAAGTTAAGGAGAACAGAAACAGAAAGCGAACATACTCCGAGGCGGTCGGATCCATTGAAGCTGAAACCAAGAGCCCTGACATGACGTCCCCGACACATGCTCTCTTTGGGATGCATTAAATCACACCTCTTCTTGCTCGTTAGTTGGAATCTACACACAAGCATTCACCACGCATATCCGCACACATCGTCAGAGTCATGCACGACCAATTTTCCCACTGGGTTGATGCGCACATGCTTATCACTACCACTTATACTACTTTCGGTACTGAGCTAACCAACCGTCCAAACGATAGTTCGTTTCAAAACCAAAAGTACTTTACAGTTTGCCAGTAGACAATCTCTATTCGTTTTCTATTTTGAATTCCAATAGCTGTGTTGTGTTTTTTTTTGTGTGTGTGTGTGTGTGTGTGCGCTTAACATTTGCAATTAAATTTGTTGCTTGCTGATTTGTTTGTTGCAAGTATTTTGCACTCTAATCGTCCTTGTGTGCATCCACATTTATTGTTATTGGCGCTTGGCAATAAAATCGCTGCTAAAACGCAATTCAAAAGACTAATTTAAATGAAATAAAATTAATAATGCATTTTGATTACTCACTTCATTGCTTCGCTTGAATTAAATGATTCTTAAGTTTTCTGCAATTATGTGAGATAATGCATTTCTTTGTATGATGAGATTTACAAAACCGACTGTTGAATACTAAAGCACAGAACTCTAAATTTTGAGAATCCGCAGATGGTAATGCATACAAAATTGCGCAAAATGCTTGATACGGAGCCTTATGACAATATTGGATATGCTGTGAACGTGGCGTGCTCTGCCTTACATACCGAAGGTCCCGGACAAAGCAACATAAAAAATATATAACAAAGTACTTTTCAGTAAAAAGCAAGTTTTTCTAATTGTAGCCGCCTGTCGGCAATAGTTTGGCAACATTCTGTGTGCATTTCTGCCATAAAAAGAATCGCCGTGAAAACTCATCGTAAACGGCCTTGCAGCTACCGTCCGTATTCGGCATAAAACATGAAGATCCCGTCCCGCCAATTCGTAGGGAAAATTAAAGAAGCACGACGCAAATTGAAGGAGAAGCTCGGCCTAACTCTTCTATGAGGTAAATCGCACCACGTATTTATAAATATTTTTTCCGTAGATGGGTGGCAGATGTTCCTGATACGGTGAAGTTCGCTTGAATTCATCAGTTCCGAGTTACACATATAATCGCCTTTTTGCAAACATACAGTTCTGATCTCGACTTTGCATACGCCGTCCGGAGATTTTGAAGATTCCAGTTTTGTGGTTGCGTTAAGGCACATATCGATCTTTGAAATTTCCACCGAAAAGTAGAGTACGCCTAATCTCCTGGAAAGCATTGAGCAGCTGAGCATAAATGAGCTCGATGACGCCGCCTCGTCATCCTCAATACATAACGTAGGTGGTGCTGTCCAACATATTAAGGCATCCCGCATGGATTCCTGTAAGGCAGTGCCCTGTTAAAAACCCAGTAAGCATGGAAAGATGACCTTTTTCAAACTACAATAGCTCCGACGAGCCTGTAAAGTTAACAACGTGCCAGAAACATCTCGACATGCAGCAAGAGATGGTGTTAGGCCAGCATTTGCTAACCTGGCTTGAGAGGTCCACTTGTCCAGAAGTAGAGAGCAAGTTGCCACCGGAATCTGAAAGCCTATACTGGCAGATATGTTCAATTCGCCAGTGCCTGCTCGGGCCAAGAGATCAGCCTGACGGAGGATGGACTAAATTAATTATTTTTGCTCCTCCGCATAAACAAAATGAGTTCCATTTTTGTGGGGTTGACAGCTAATCTGCACAATTTGGACTACCTGGTCACGACATTAAGAAAACCTTGTTAAACGTCCCACAGAAATTCAAAAATTTAGGCTTGACAAGAATGAATGGTTGAGTCTTCTACATAATCCACCACTTGGCATCTCCTACCCTGTAGGATCTGAATCCTGTTACTCGTAACCACGGGGAGAAATAAGGCACCTCTGTGTCTCTTTGATTCGTCGATACCCCAAGAGTACCATCTACAAAATTTACGTGACACACCAATTCCTGCAGAAAATCTGTCATCAGAACAATAAACTAACACCGTATTTTGCTGATGAATTAAGATGCCAAAAACGAGCCTTCGGTAACTAAAGCCATTAAACAAGGACTAAACATATTGACATTTCGCCAGCCATATCATCTTGCACAGCTCTAAAAGACTTAGTATTTTTAGAAGTCCCTCATAATAATAACAATACTATATTTGTTTTGTCTCCTATCTTGCCTGCCCCAATTTAAGGCGCATAATCAAGGAAGTTGGCAACATAAAACGAAAACGCAGTGGAGCTCAGCCCGAGCATAGCTCTGGCCGTATTGCTTCGAAGATTTCAGAATATTGATGAGCAAAATGGAACATTTAACAAACAGTTCTCACTGATGTGTATTCCTTATGACGCATCTTCCAATATGAGTTGGATAATAAAGCTGTGCAAAGCATATAGCAGCCGTTTGATCAATGGCGTACGTACCGAAGGACCCGCGTTACCCTAACCAAAATGTAATCTGGATACTGTATGAATTTAAACGCTTATCTATATGGAATAAATCCTCTCAAAGCCAATTAAAATTTAGCATATAAATGGTGCCCACTCGAAACCAACTATCTATTCACATGTTACAGCACGTAAAACCAACATATCTCCGCGTCCAACACTAGAATCGTAACTTATGCAGGGCTACAGCAATACAAATATGACATAAATTTATAAGTTTTACGGTAATTGTTGAAAAATATAATTAATGACCCATTGCTTACAACTTAAACTTTGCCTTTAGGGGGTGAGGAGAACAAATTTTGTTCGGACCACCCTACAGATTGTAAATATGTGCTTGTCATTTCCGCAAGTCAGCCACTTATAAGGTTACTCTCGCAAATTAGATTTGCTTTTGCATTCACATATTTGTTTGCTAACCTTCATTTCGACGGGGCCAGTATTGTCATATAGAGTAATAAACTCAAGAAAGCAAGCAAGGAAGGCTACGTTCTGGTGTAACCGAACACTACATACTCAGCTGAGCGCTTTAGAGACAAAATAAAGGAAAATCACAATGTAGGAAAACGAACCTAGGGTAACCCTGGAATGTGTTTGTATGGCATGTGTATCAAATGGAAGTATTAAGGAGTATTTTAAAAGGGAGTGGGCCATAGTTCTATAGGTGGACGCCTCTTCGATATATCGTCATAAAGGTGGACCAGCGGTGACTCTAGAATGTGTTTGTACGACATGGGTAAATTAAAGGTATTAATGAATATGTGAAGGCGTTTTCGAGATATCGACCAAAATGTGGACCAGGGTGGCCCAGAACATCATCTGTCGGGTACCGCTAATTTATTTATATATGTAATACCACGAACAGTATTCCTGTCATGATTCCAAAGGCTTTTGATTTCGCTCTGCAGAACTTTCCCATTTTCTTCTTCTTAATATGGTAGGTGTCACACCCATTGTACAAAGTTTTTCCTAAAGTTATATTTTGAGTCAAAAAACCAATCCAATCACCATGTTTCATCCCTTTTTTCGTATTTGGTATAGAATTATGGCATTTTTTTCATTTTTCGAAATTTTCGATATCGAGAAAGTGGGCGTGGCCATAGTCGAATTTCGCCCATTTTTAATACCAATATAAAGTGAGTTCAGATAATTAGGTGAACTAAGTTTAGTAAAGATATATCGATTAGTGCTCAAGTTATCGTATTAACGGCCGAGCGGAAGGACAGACGGTCGACTGTGTACAAAAATTCGCAGAAAACCGTTATCGTCATAGAAGCTATGCCTTTACCAAATTTACTTATGGCATTAAAAGTATTCTAGACAAATTAAATGAAAAAGGGTGGATCCACGCCCATTTTGAGATTTTCTTTTATTTTTGTATTTTGTTGCACCACATCATTACTGGAGCTGAATGTTGACATAATTTACTTATATACTGTAAAGATATCAAATTTTTTACAAAAATTTGACTTTTAAAAATTGCTTTTAAAAGTGGGCGTGTTCTCCATCCGATTTTTCTAATTTTTATTTAGCACATATATAGTAATAGCAGTAACGTTCCTGCCAAATTTCATCTTGATATCTTCAACGACTGCCAAATTACAGCTTGCAAAACTTTTAAATTACCTTCTTTTAAAAGTGGGCGGTGCCAAACCCATTGTCCACAATTTTACTAATTTTATATTTTGTGTCATAGGGTCAACCCACCTACCAAGTGGGCGAGTCCGATTTCGTTCATATTAAATAGCTATCTGAAATACGTGCCCATCAAGATACCTCAAAATGTACTCAAGTGATATTGTTTACGGACAGGCGGATGGGCGGACGGACGGACGGACATGGCTAAATGAATTTCTTTTTTCGCCCAGATCATTTTGATATATAGAAGTCTATATGTATCTCGATTAGTTTATGCCGTTACGGATTACCGTTATGAGAACAAAATTAATATACTCTGTGAGTTCTGCTCAGCTGAGTATAAATGCATCATTTGGAGCGACTATCATTTATTTCCTTTAATTAAATCTTCAAAACTTAAATAAGGTATTCAATAAATCAAATGAAATATTAAAATTAAAATTTGTTTTTATGCACTTTCCCATCACTACTCCCACTCTCACCACCACTCCCACTCCAACTCCGATTCTCATTCCCACTCACACTCCAAGTCCAACACCCACTCTGCCCCCATCCCCGTTCCCCATCACACTCTTCTCCTACTCCCATTCTCACTCCAACTTACACACTCACTAACACTCCCACTTCCATTTCCTCTCCCTACTCCCATTCCTGTATCCACACTCACTACTACTCCCATTACCATAACCGTTCCTACTCCCACATCGACTAACACTGCCATTCACGTTTCCAATCCCACTTCAGTTCCCACTGCATACTCCCACTCCAGTTCCCAATCCCATTACCACGCCCGTTCCTACTCCCACGCCCACGTTCATTTCACTCCCTTCTCACTCCCACTCCCATTCAGACTTCCACTACCACTACCGCTGCCACTCCCCCTACCCACCTCAATTCCTTCATGAATGGCATCTCTATACCATTTATTCAAAAGCTGTTACAAAAATTGCGGAGATAAAGCTAATTAAATCTTTTCCTAATAGGGGGAGTGGTGCCGCCCATTTTTAGGGTTTTTTTTTAATGGAACAAAAAAATATTATATAAATCGGTAAAGGCGTGTTTGCGTTTTGCCAGACTAACGCCCAGCAATTTATTTTTATATACATACCAGTTATCACACCTGTAATCCCAATACTAACTAATGGCGCACCCTTTACTCACGTTGCCGTGCATGTGACTTCTTCATTGCCCCAAATAGCACTTTCGCTGACTCAGTACACGCGCAAGCGATCGGTAACACAATACAACCAATAAGGCGTGAGAGGTGCAGCATAAGCAGCATTGGCCTATACACTCAACTCATCGATTATGAAATGTCGGCTGGTGGTGGGATCTGCAACGTAGGCATAAGTAAGTTAGACTTAAAAGTTAGTTGGTAACAAAAGAATATGTTTTAGATTAGTCGTATTAGTGAGTGCAACGAGTGCACAATAAATCTAGCTCAGTATCAACTTAACTAAATTTGTGTATTTCCTTTGGTCGGTGAACAGTGAGTTCACCGCAACTTTAATTTTTTAACAGTTCCCCTTTCGAGAACTGTAAGTTACATATATAGATTCTGGGTTGGTACGAGGTTGGCCGGGCTAGTTAGGTTAGGTGATAGCTGCCCTGATAAGGAAAGCTCACTTGGACAACACGAAGGTCCGTTGTGATACCACATACAACAAAAATAACGGTGACTTAGATCTAGCTACTTAGAGAATCGTTGCGTAGCAACGATAAATCTGCGAATGATACCGATCTCAACTTTGGATAAATCCTCGGGAGATCCAAGTGAGTCGTGACCGAAGTATTTTCGCCTAGTTCTGGCAAAGCTGGGCAATCAAGCATAAAGTGATTTGGTGATTCCATCTCATTATCCTCCATACAGCTGCATTAGGATGGAGTTTCCTGTATATTGAGATGTACCGCATGGATACCCATGGGACAGTGCCCTGTCAAAACCCCCATGACCATTGATAGGTGAGCCTTAGTGAACCCAATTATTTCAGCAGACCTCATGCTATCCACTTTCGGCCAGAAAGGTTTTGCTACCATGCAAGACGTGGTGTCCGCCCAACGTTTGCTGAGCTGACTCGAGGACTAGCTATTTAGGAGGAATCCACAGGTGGCCAGAGGAATCTCTAAATCCCTACAGCCATCTTCATCATGGGGTATTCCATTCCATTTCGACCAATTTTGAACCCGACCCCTTTAGAATTGGCTGAAAGTTTTTCTTCTTTTTCTAGCTTGCGAAAGACGTTTTTCAGAATTTTTTCAAATTTTTTCATCCAACTCAAAAAATGTTATGAATTTTTAAAAAAACACGGTTTTTGTTTTCAAAATGCTGTAACTTTTCAAAAATTGACCGTTTGGGATCTTTTTTTTTAATTTGTTTTTAAATGTACTTTTGGGAAAAAATAAAAAAAAATTTTAAAGTTTTTTTTTAATTTTTCAGTTTTTCGAGATTTTTCGAATTTCGCCATTTTTTTTTCTCATAAAAAACTTCAATCAATTCTGCAATCATTCCTACTAATCCCGGAGTGGACCGATTTTTTTTATATTTTTTTTTATTTAATTGAAAAAAAATTTTCAAAAATAAAAATTTTTTTTTATCAATTTTATTTATATAACAATAAAATGTAAGAAAATGATTTTTAAGTATTTTTCTTTATATATTATGGTAATCTACGATTATCGATTATCGTAGGTTACCATAATATTATTAGAACGATTAATCGTAGATTACCATAATATATAAAGAAAAGAATACTTAAAAATCATTTACTTACGTTTTTTTTGTTATATAAATAAAATTGATAAAAAAAAATTTTTATTTTTGAAAATTTTTTTTCAATTAAATAAAAAAAAATATAAAAAAAATCGGTCCACTCCGGGATTAGTAGGAATGATTGCAGAATTGATTAAAATTTTTTATGAGAAAAAAAATGGCGAAATTCGAAAAATCTCGAAAAACGCAAAAATTAAAAAAAAATTTTTTAATTTTTTTGTATTTTTTCCGAAAAGTACATTTAAAGACAAATTTAAAAAAAAAGATCCCAAACGGCCAATTTTTGAAAAAGTTATAGCATTTTGAAAACAAAAACGGTGTTTTTTTTTAAAAATTCATAACTTTTTTTGAGTGGGATGAAAAAATTTGAAAAAATTCTGAAAAACGTCTTTCGTAAGCTAGAAAAAGAAGAAAAACTTTCAGCCAATTCGAAAGGGGTCGGATTCAAAATTGGCCGAAATGGGATGGAATACCCCATATAGACTACGTTTTCTAAGTAAGGGTCTGGCTTGACCCATCAGTATACATGAAGGTTAAATACACACACATATTGCATGTGTGCATACATATTTGAGCCTTTACTTATTTACATAAGTGCCATTTCATATAATGCGTGTAAATAATTGCAATGACACTGACAACAGAAATGCTAATAACCGGATATCCTTCGTTATATAAGACACGCCCGCAGCAATCAAGCGCTTAATTATATGAATATGTCTGTATGTATCTATAACTCACAAGAAGGCATACAAGATACATGAAATTGCGTTTAAGTTATATAATGTAAAATATGCATTCAGAATTACAGCCATACTCACATCAAAATTTTTTCTGCCGTTAGTCCGGTTCACCCGGTGCTCCAATGTCTACGGACAACGCACTCATTATAGCTTTTTTAATTATGCAGCAGACAATGCAAATGCTTTGGCAATGAGTTGCAGTTAAATATATAAAATTATTTATGTGTCTGTATATATGTTCTGCCATATATAAATATATCTGTATATCTTTGAAATACTTCCAACTACTTATTAATTTACACCCACTTAGACAACCAATCAACTACATCTAAATGCAGTTGTCCTTTGATTATTCTAGTTTGTACTATGTCATTTAGTTTGCTGCCCTTTGCTGATTATTATTCACCCCATTAATTCGAATGTATTGTTAATTAATAGCAATTTTCCTACCCTTTATTATTTGTGTACAAGTGTATTTTTTTCGGAAGCTTTTATCAATCAATACTTCTTTGAACAGAACAATAGATACATATACACAGATTAGGGTGGGCCAAAAAAAAATTCAACTTCGGATTTCTTGAATGTACTCATATTGAATATATCGATTCGACTTTTTTCGGCCTACCGTAATACAGCCTGTAAAGGAAGCTAACTGCAAATTAACCAAAAGGTATAGTGCGCTAGAAAAAAGTTTTTCTAAGCGAGGTCGCCCCTCGGCAGTGATTTGCCAAACACTCCGAGTGTATTTCTGCCATGAAAAGCTTCTCAGTGAATACTCATCTGCCTTAAAACATGTAGGTCCCGTCCCGCCAATTTGTGGGAAACATTAAAATGGAGCACGACGCAAATTGTCAACCTCACTACACGAGGCGAATCCTGTGAGGAATGTGAATGATTCATACACATATTTAGCAGGCGACGCTCTGGTGACTCCAAGTTATTCATGAAACTAGGGGGTTGGAATATCGCTCCGCCTAGAAGTTTCAATGTGGTGATATTTAATCATTCAGGGTATAGTCGAGCTGGTACCCACTATATACAGCAAAGGACCATCAAAATCGAAAAGACTTCCCACAACCTCCGGGAAGTGTCTTTATTGATAAATTGTATGAGAGGGTTAGGTTGAATGGCCGGTTCACATTCAATGAGTGTATAGTGTTATCAAAAGTTTTTTTAACGACCAAACTGATAACCCCTAACAACCGGACCTAGAAAATACCTCCGCAGCTTGTAGGATCTCTTTATTTCTCGACAGTATACCACAGACTCTACTCCTTCTACTACTTTTGAACAATCTGTGGACACAGGTATCGCCTCGACCGCCATTTGTGCACCCTTGCACCAACCATTCACCTCTATTGTGGCTTTAAGAGCCCCTTTGAAGCGAAGATAGGGAATCATGTAGTCTGTTCGTCCTGTAACTGGTGACGCTATGCTACTATGGCGGTGTGGTCTGCGATCAAGCTGCAACGCGGCACTGAACCTTGTTGCAGTTGTTAACGCTATATTCTTTGACACTAGGGCTACAAGTGGAATGCACAGACTGGCATACACCGCAGCTATTGGGGTTGCTTTCAGGACTCCCGTAATGCTTAACATTGATAGCCTGCATACCGCACCTAATTTTTTAAGGTATGCTCGTTTTTGTGTGGCTGTCCACCAAGTAAGAACAAGAGAAGCTCGGCCTTAATTCTCTTCGCAAATATATCGCGCCTTGTCTCTTTTATGTTTTATAGTGCGTTAAGCCTTGGCTTTACTACGGCCCAAATGGTTTTTTTTTATCTGCAGCTGAACAGACGTGTATCCTGTGTTTTGGATAGAAGTATTCTTGTAGAAACCAATAAATACTTTGCAATCCATTCCGCATTCCACCAGACGTATTAAGTAATTTTAATATAGTTTGGAAATCATTTTAGAACTGAGCTTATGCGTAACGACAACCAAACAACTTTATGCTCTGGATGAGGAATATCCATACACGTAGACAGTCAAGCTCCCATGCAGAAATTAAAAACTGAAAAACTCGATTCAGCGCTCCTCAATAGCGGACCAGAGATGGTATTTCTAAAACAGATCTGTGAAATTTCTCTTTCTGCTTGTTTGAAAAACATTTTTTTTATCACGTATACATAGTTTCTATCCCGATTTGCCTCTTTGGATTCACCCCTGACTACCATAAAGATGGAGTATCGACTGAATGACTTAATGTGATTCTCTTCCAGAACCAAAGCAAAGAAGGAAAGAAAATGAGGGGAGAGGAAAGGAAAGATCAGAAACCAAAGCCCACGAAAAAACCAAGATTGGGTGGCATCAATGGTATCAATATATTATCGACGTTTTAGAACTTTTTGTTATCGATACATTTTTAGTTTGTTATCGACGAGATATGGGTGCGTCTTCTTAGCGATATGTTATCAGTAATAATATCAAAAAGTTATCGACTTGTTATTGAATGTTCACCGATTTTTCATTGTTGTGTTATTAATTTTTATCGGAGTGATATCGATTGTTAATCGAAAATTTATCGATTTCTTATCGAAAAGTTATAGATTTGCTATCAAAAATCAATCGATTTTCTATAGAAAAGTAAATGATGACTTGTTAACGGAGTGTTGCTCGTTATCGATTTGTTATCGACAAAACATCGGTTGAATATGAAACGGATGTCCCTAAAACTTCAACTCAAAATTGACGATTCATCTGTAACACCTCTATAGCAATCCTATTCAAACCCAATAAGAAATCGAGACTCGACGATATCAAGCGGATAACATACCGATAACTCGGACGACAATGATTCGCCAATACAAACCGATAATAAAAAAAAATTTGTCAGTATCGCGTTTTACCAATAAGAAGCTGGCGAAGTTCTTATAAAAACAAACGATATTATTTGTTTCCGGGAAATTTACCTATTTTGTGCCTTAATGTCAACCCCTGTGCGAGCTCTCGTTAATTTAAAAACATAAGGTTTCTATACTTATGCCTGTACGTTTACGTAACGAGCTTTACGAGTCCTTGGCACTGACGTCTTTTTTTTATTAGCAAGGGAACAAAAGAAATGCTAACGATTCGCTTAGTTAAAAAAATAAATTATAGACTTATCATATGAAGCCTAAAATTTTCTTATTGCCCTTTTAATAGATATAAAAATACATTTATATATCAAATATTATTTGTAAGGACAGGCATGTCATGTTCTTACGTCACTCCGACACTGAGTACATACCTACAGTGCGCTAGTCATGATGACATGGCAAAATACCAACTTCTTTATTAACATAATGACAGCAACACCCCATTACATATGTACAATTTTTCCATAGATTCGAACTAAGTCCGAATAACTCAGTCATAAATTGTTAATGTGCGGTTTAGGGTGAATTTTCACTGAGAAGCTTTTCTTAGGAGTGTTTGGCAAGTCACTGCCGAGGGGCGAACCTGCTGGTTTCCAATTGAAAACACTCTTTTTCTTAATTTTATTTGTAAATTTACCTGCAACTTGAACCCAGCACCTTCAGTGCGGTAGGCTGAGTCGATCAGACTTAGTGCGGTAGGCTGAGTACGCTACCACCACTCTATGGTGACCGCTGCTGATAAGCGACTAGTATTGCAATTAAGGGCTAATATGGACTAAAATGTCGCCAATATAGGGAAAGTAGGGACAAGAGTCGATATGTGTCTCCGTAACTTGGTTACCTGCTTGGCTTCAGTTAGCGTACTATCGCTGTATGATATATGTATGTGTTTTTTGATAAAAAGTTGGGAGATATTTTTGAAACCGCTGAGTTTTGAATTCCAAATTTCTATGTAAAGTTTTGCATTTATATAGACGAGTGGACATGGAGTAAATATTGCACTTGTGTTTGTGCGCAAATATTAAAGATGGAAAACAATTTTCGGTTTATAAACACTGATCCAATATGACGATGTCGCCAGAGAAACATTACATCAGTGCTGCAACCAGAAGGTGCTAGTACCGCAGGATGCCGTATTCAATCCGGCAGAGGGATGGGGGATACCCATATTCGCGACATTCCCCAAGCCCGCGAAAAGTTTACTTGCAGTTTAAACAGCAAAAAAAATGTGTACAGTTTTAGAGTTGATTTTCGTTTGCTCAGCATCATCATTTGAGCCTAGACTAGGTTGTGTGGCGGCTGTCTCAAATCTCAAATAGCCGAAAACCGCTCACAAATTTGTCGTGCGGGGACTCTAATACCTACAAAGAGAAGATGGTGGGGTGGGGGGGGGGATCACGAGCGACAGCATCCATCTCCATAGGGTTTTATGACCTTTTCCGTGCTGCCAGCGATGAATGAGCTTCAATTATAATGTGCAGGGACTTTGTGCAACGTCTAAAACCCCAAGGATTTGCATGCTATACGAATAGATAAACACGATTTGGCCCAGAAAGGATTCATATTAAAGGGGAGACTTTGACTGAGCTAGGAGAGACAGCCGTCATTTATCGCGAAGCAGGAATGAAGTCATATCATAGAGCAAAGGCTCAAGTCTCGTAGTCGGCAAAGTGTACTGTCCCTCCAGCAAAACGTAATCTGCCCCTCTGACTCAAAATCAAATTGTTCTCATACCACCCGTAAATATTTAGGAAAAAGTATTAGGACACACACAAAACTTGTTCAAAATTAAGCTATTTGGAACACAACTAAATATTTACCAACTATTTGCGGTTTGTATTTCACCAGCTCATGCACTATTCACTTCGCCATTTAGTGTTTGGCTTCACAAATGCGGGTGTCCGAGTGCCACATTGCTTGTACGCTGACCTTTGAATTAAACTGTCAAAAGTTTTGCAAGTTTGTGGTTCCCTCTGACCGGAATGTCAACATCTGTACGTTTGTAAGCTTTCTTGTTTATTGATATTTTGAATTTGATTTGCTGTTTGCTTGTCGATTTCGCTCGAACGCTTTTGCTTAAATTACCACAGACACATGTCAGCAATTAAAATATGCACGTAATAGTGATGTACGGAACCGAATAATTGGAATCGCAAGAACAGGTTAAAAAGTTGAGGTGTCACTTCCGTTTACAACCTTGTGTTGGTGTAGTTGTCAAAGACGTCAAAATCTTACAACTGCTTACTAGCAGTTGTCTCATGCAATTTTGCAGTTGTTTTGAAAAATGTTACGTTTTAGAAGACGGTTCACCACCTAATTTTTAAAAAAGATGTTCAAAGTTGGTATCAAAAGACACGTTTCGACCTCCGATTTAAGAATCCGAAAACAAAAATTGTAATTCTTTGCGACAGCATGACACTGCTAATACGCGTCCAAAAATATCGAGACGCGTATTAATCTCGAGAACAATAATCCGAAGGCGGAAAAGAAACATTTTATCTCTTTTCCGGAGATATTTGTAGTTGAAGTTGGCGATTTTCATGTGGTTGTTGTAATGTTGTTGTCTTTTTTCGGTTTTTGTTTAATGTCTTTTGAACGAGTTAAAATTTTTATTTTCCGCCTTCGGATTATTAATACTGATGCCAAGACGCATCGTTTAATACCTCTCTCGATATTTTTAGACACGTATTAGCAGTATCATGCTGTCGTAAAGAATTACCACAAAATTAAAAATTTTATTTGTAATAAAATCTAATTTTATGTGGTTGTTGTATTTTGTACACAGCTATGCAGAAAGGTGTTGGATCCAACCAGATTTATTTTTACGAATCGCGGCCAAAGGCCGCCAACGCAGACAGATGTTCTGTGCAAAAAAACTGTGGAACGGGCCTCATATTTCGGACCCCCTCGGGCCATTTTATGGGTCTTTGTAAATATCTTTCAAAAGAAATAAAATTTTTAATTTCCGCTTTCGAATCCTAAAAACGGAGATGGAAACCCGTCTTTTGAGTTAGATGGTGCACGGGCTTATAAAACGTTACCAAAAAAAAAGCAAAAAAATTTAAAGCCGGTAGTTAAACCTTTTTTAATCAAACAATAATCAACAATTTTGTACACATTTCTAGAAAAAACAACGTTTAAACGAATTACATTGAATAACTTTTTGACTTTAGTTGGACGAGGCTGGCCGCAGTTCGGATGCAGCCAAAATAGGTGAAATTATGCGAGTCCCATTGATACTTATCACTACTCCTGGGAATCCTATTTGAGTAAAATACAGTTTTTTCTGTTTGGGTTTAAATCTACTTCGCACAAATACGCTCCTCAATAATATCTAAAACCAGTCCAACACCAAAATCATTTCCACATCATATTTGAAAGCTGCCGTCAGCAAGGAATCGGAGTATGGTGCATAATTTTAAAATACGAACGCGTATGCGGAAAAGGTCCTTAATTTTGTTTAGTACTGAGTAAAACGCTTCCCTTCAAATCTGCAAAATAACTTCATATGAAACTCATTATTTGTCACTTAAACATGTTTGGTAGTTCCAAGGAATTGGAATGATCACGCGAATGTTTTCCGTATTCGCGAAATGTCAATCACCAACATTTTTGTCATTATAAAATAGATTTCATATAATATTAATAAAAAAATCACATTTGAAAATGCTTAAATTTCTGCCACAAATTTATCAGCTGTTTATTTATCTGTCAAATCATCACTTTCTGAAGTTGGCAACTCAATTCAATTTCAACTGAAATAAGTTGTAATTCGTAATACCAAACAGGAGTTGAGTTGTCTTAAAGTTGAGTTGTTTTAATTACAACCCAACTAAGTTGAGTTGTAAACGGTAATAGGGGCATTAATTTGAATGAGAGAGCTAGGCTCAGCTGGTCATTAATATTGTGATATCGTTGACATTGAGACAGCGTGCACTAAATCAGACGTCGGCAAAATCAAAATGCAGATGTGTTAGTGAGAGCGCGATGATAGCGCACATCGCCTGATGCATCATTTTGCGTAGTTCATTCGTTTATTAGCAAGCAACAAGACAAGATCGTTTGTTATTATATTTTTAATGCGCACAATGGCAAGCAAAAGGTTTATACAATAAAATACATTGTATTTGCGCAAAGGGTTGGTCAAAATAAAATATTTTTGCTTGTGCGTATTGAAAAGAACTAACAAACGATCTTTGCTTGTTGCTTGCTAACAACATTCCTCAGCATTGCGAGCGACGCACACAATCGACGTTGCTGCGCCAAATGTTCAGCGACTACTAAACTAAAGAGAATAAGAATACGTGTGAATTGAGTGTGCACAATTGTGCCACTATTTGCCGACGTCTGGTCTAGACCTTAGGAGAAATGGGTGAACGAGGTATCCGAGAGTATAAAAGCATCGCAAGCTGAGAAATAAGGAATCAGTTTTAATTTACACGCTTTTAGTGAAGTACGCCAGTATGTAAAGTACTACTACTACAGTGGAGTTGTAAATAAAGGAGATATTGCTTTACTGAATATTTGAGTTATTTATTCGACAGCTCAGCGATTCGTAGTAAGTGCAAAATGATCAGAAAATTCTTGACAATATGTGTTTCAAGTAAAAACATAAAGCTTATTTCATATAGCAAAAGGCTTATGGCATCAGACTTATTGCCCTCTCGTCTAATGAACAGTGATCCAGATACCGATAAAAATTTAACATGCAATGCAACAAGAAATTAATCCATATGGATACTATTATAAGGCTAATGGGCAAATAAAGAAAGGCTTACATAGACCTTATTATAAATATTAATTGCTGCATTGGAAGCACTTATATAAGGATTATAAACAACTAAAAACCAGACGTACATAAGACGTTATGATAAGATAATAGCCATCATCCAGTGAGTTATCTAGCTCCGTATCACGCTTATCTCACGAGAATGGTTCTGGATCATTGGAGAGACTTGAGAAGCAGAGGTCGTGACATTTATGTACACATAAGTTGTGATAGGCAGATGTCGCGGTTGTGCTTTCATTTAGCACATCTATTTTTTGAAAACATGATCTTATAAGCGCGTGCTGCCAAACAAAGACAAGAATTAACAGCATGTATCTCGCCCACAATTGACCAGTCATTTATCTGGCTCAAATCGTTGGTGCTGCATTTACATGTAAAATTGTTTATCTGGCTCCAGATCATTACGACGGGTGATGGCTAATACATTGAGTTCATAACCTTATTATAGTTTATGAACAGATCAGAAGAAGATAGTTGCCGTATTTTACGTATTATCAGTCTCTACACAGTACAATCAGGCTGCGTAGGACTTATATTAAGGCACCATCTGACGTTACTTTGTCTCAAAAACTACCGATCTCTGCTTGATTCCAACGTTTTGACGTGGCTGGGGTTAGGCTGATATTCCACTCTGGAGTCGATTGTAACATCCCTTCAATAACGATTCAATATTTTTTTTATAAAGCTTAGAACTTTTACCATTTGTATAGGTATACTTGCTGCGGATAATTCAGGCGACATCGTCATCCATCTTGCACAACATCCGGTGCCCCACGCTCCTCACAGTAAAGTTACATGAACTCCATCCACTCGCATGTTGTGCTGGTGTGATTGAGTACTTCACAGTTATATTGTGTTCCCACTCAGGACTCCAGCGTAAGAGTCGTACGCCCTTTAATCACACGTTATATCCATATTGTGTGTGTTTTGGAAGAATATCTAATGAATGCGAACTTGTGTATCTTTTTCAGATACCGGGTCGCACCAGCCGACACGGTGATATCCTTCATTAAATTTTCAGGCAATGCGCCGGCAGTAGCCAATATTTCCAATACTGCACAATGTAGGTGTTGGTAGGTTCGCATGAATAGCGTTGTTTGTTACACTTTTTCACACGTCGCTTGTTAAGTTTTAAAGAAAGCAGTCAAACTGTTGTGGCGCTACTTATATATCATTGTGGTCGCGTCAATATTCAATAAGCAAACACTTTTACCTTCTCTCGATTTCAAGAATTTGACACAATAAAAATACTGGAATGTGTTTTATTGCCATGGGTATCAAATGGACGGTATTGAGAGTATTTGAGAAGGGAGTGGGCCTTAGTTTCTATAGTAGTAGCAGACGCCTTTTCGAGATATCGCCATAAGGTGGACCAGAGGTGACTCTAGAATGTCTTTGTACATATGGTATCAAATGAAGGTGTTATGATGATTATTAAAGCGGAGTGGGCCTTAGCTTCTATAGTGGACACGCTTTTCGAGATATCGCCATAAGTGACCAGGTGACTCTAGAATGTGTTTGTACGATATGGTATCAATGAAGTGTGGGTTAATGATTATTTATAAACGCGAGTGGGTCATTAGTCTTCTATAGGTGGCTAGCCTTTGGTTCGAGATATCGGCGCCATTAAGGTGACACCAGGGGTGACTCTAGAACTGTGTTTGTACACTTGTATATGCGTACCATAATGAATGGTGTTAATCGATGAGTTAAAACGCAGTGGTGCCTTAGTTCTATAGGTGGACGGCTCTTTATTGTCGAGATATCGCCATAAAGTGAGACCAGGGTGACTCTAGCAGAATCTCTTGTGTACGATATGGTAGCAAGATGAACGGTTAATGATTATGTAAAATCGCAGTGGGCCTTGGTTCTATAGGTGGATCGCCTTTTTCGAGATAGTCGCCATAAAAGTGACCCTCAGGGGTGACTCTAGAATGTCGTCTTTGTCCGATATTGGTAATCACATGAAGCTGTGTATGTTACTCTATTTAAAACACGCAGTGGTGCCTTAGTCTATTGGTTGGAACGCCTTTCTCTGAGTACCGTCCATAAAGCTGTGACACAGGGGTGACTCTAGATGTGCTTTGTACGATATGGGTAATCAAATGAAGGTGTTATTAATGATTATTTAAAGGGAGTGGGCCTTAAGTTCTATAGGTGGACGCTTTTCGAGATATCGCCATAAAGAGTGAACCAGGGTGACTCTAGAATGTGTTTGCACGATATGGTATCAAATGAAGGTGTTAATGAGATTTTTAAAAGGGAGTGGGCCTTAGTTTCTATAGGTATGGACGCTTTTTCGAGATATCGCCATAAAGGTGGGACCAGTGGGTGACTCCAGAATGTGTTTGTACATGATATGGGTATCAAATGAATGGTGTGAATGAGTATTTTAAAGGGAGTGGCCTTAGTTCTATAGGTGGACGCCGTTTTCGAGATATCGCCATAAAGGTGGGACCAGGGGTGACCTCTAGAAGTGTTTTGTACGTATATGGGTATCAAATGAAAGGGTGTTAATGATTATTTAAAAGTGGAGTGGGCTTGGTTCTCGATAGGTGGATACGCCTTTTCGAGATATCGCCATAACGGTGGACCAGGGGTGACTCTAGAATCTCGTTTGTACGTTATGGGTATCAAATGAGAGGTTTTAATGAGTGTTTTAAAGAGGAGTGTGCCTTAGTTCTATAGGTGGACGCCTTTTTCGGATATCGCCATAAAGGTGGACCAGGGGTGAATTCTAGATTGCGTTTGTACGACTATGGGTATCAAATGAAAGGTGTTAATGATTATTTAGGAGTCGGCTTAGTTCTATGTGGACAGGCCTTTCGAGATATCGACTACAAGGTGCCATCAGGTGACCAGAACATCATCTGTCGCGTACCGTTAATTTATTTCTATATGTAATACCACGAAGAGTATTCCTGCTATGATTCCAAGGAGCTTTTGATTTCGCCCTGCAGAACTTTTTCGTTTCTTCTAATTAATATGGTAGGTGGACCCCATTTTACAACGTTTTTTCTGAAGTTATATTTTGCGTCAATAAACCAATCCATGTTCATCCTTTTTTCATATTTACTATAGAATTGTGGCATTTTTTATTTTCGTAATTTTTGATATCGAAAAAGTGGGCGTGATCATAGTCGGATTTCGGCTTTTTTTATACCAATATACAGTGAGTTCAGATAAGTACGTGAACTGAGTTTAGTAAAGATATATCGATTTTTGCTCAAGTATGCGTGTTAACGGCCGAGTGGAGGACAGACGGACGGCTGTGTATAAAACTGGGCGGGCTTTGAACCGATTTCGCCATTTTCACAGAAAACAGTTATCGTCATAGAATATTGCCCTACCAAATTTCACAATGATTGGTTAATGTTTGTTCGCTTTTGGCATTAAAGTATTCTAGACAAATTACATGAAAAAGGCGGAGCCACGCCCATTTTAATATTTTCTTTATATTTTGTATTTTTTTGCACATATCATTACTGGAGTTGAATGTAGACTTAATTTACTTATATACATAAGATATTAAATTTTTTGTTAAAATTTGACTTTTTAACAGTGGGCGCGTTCTTCATCCGATTTGCTAATTTTATTTATCACATATATAATACATAGTAGTAGTTCTGCCAAATGTCATAATGATATCTTCAACCACTGCCAATTACAGCTTGCAAACTTTTAAATTACCTTCTTTTAAAGTTGCGGTGCCACGCCCATTGTCAAAATCTACTAATTTTCTATTCTGCATCATAGATCAACCACCTGCCAAGTTTCATCGCTTTATCCGTCTTTTGCAATGAATTATCGCATTTTTCGCGTTTTTCGAAATTTTCGATATCGAAAAAAGTGGGCGTGGGTTATAGTCCGATATCGTTCATTTTAAATAGCGATCTGAGATGAGTGCCCAGAAACCTACATACGAATTTCATCAAGATACCTCAAAATTTACTCAAGTTATCGTGTTCACGGACAGACGGACGGACGGACGGACATGGCTCATCAAATTTTTTTTCGATACTGATGATTTTGATATATGGAAGCCTATCTCGATTCTTTATACCTCGTCACAATAGAGCAGGGCGATTTAGATAATCGCTCATTGCTCTGTGAAAAATCGCTTCTAGGGATCAAAATAAGAAACTTGCCGAATATATGTCTATATGGTCTACGAGACGAGGTAATAAGAATGAAATGGTAATCTCAATTCTACCTGCTGTGTGTCTTGTGGTGCTTAAAAAAACAACACAAGCATCTTTTAGGATCTGCAATGTGTCGCAGTGATACCTTCATTTTTTAAAACCGTTGAATAAAAAACCCACACAACTATGTTTACGACATGTTGAAAATGCATCACCTGTGATGCCTTGTTCTAAAAGAGGGTTGTAAAAAACGCTACTTTCTATAATTGTATTTCTTTCATATTACTAAGTTAAATTAATTTTTAGTACGCCTGTATTAGCTTGCCTGTCTGTAACGGAATCTTTGAGCTTAATTTCACGATCTCGAAGTCTGTTTATTTTGAAACTTGCATACGTATCAGGACGTTGTACAATGCATAAGGTGATGTGTGGTGCATAAGTCAACGGTCATAAGGTCAATTGGCCTTATCACCACCTTTGAATGGCGATAAGTTGATTGTCACCCTATCAAGGAAGCAGCCACTGTTCGACGCAATGCATTAATGTGATGGTGTTGTGACATAAGTCAACGGCCATAAGGTCAATTGGCCTTATTACCACATAGCCATTTAGCAGACCCTTTCCGATTTTTTCATGTAAGTGTAAAACGGCGATTTTTAAATGTTGTATATGACCCCGCAGAGGGTCCGGGGTGTGCCACTGGGCATCGTGGGTCTCGGGACCTCCAAAGTAAGTGGAGGGTCGGTCTTACATTTGGACTCGATTGGAGCACTCTAAATGGGTCAAAGTGGGATTTTTCAAAAATTTGCCCTACCCAAAAGTTCGACTCAAATTGGGGACATCAGAATTCGTTTAGAGGTATGATTCCTTCGGCAAAGTTTCTTATTTTGATCCTAGAATATGATTTTCACAGAGCAATGGGCGATTTTTTTGCCTCCCCACATCGACCCGGCCTACTGTACAACCAACCGTTATCCAACCAAAGTTAATATACTCTGTGAGCTCTGCTCACATCTGAGCATAAAAAGTGGGCGTAGTTACTGTCGCGATTTCGTTCATTTTAAACAGCGATCTGAGATGAAGTGCGCAGGAACTTACACCAAATTTCATCAAGATACCTCAAAATTTACTCAAGTTATAGTGTTCACGGACATACGGACAGACGGACATGGCTAAATTAATTTCGTTTTTCGCCCAGATCATTTGATATATAGAAGTCTATATCTGTCTCGACTAGTTTATGCCCGTTACGGAGTACCGTTCTACGAAAAAAATTAATATACTCTGTGAGCACTGCTCAGCTGAGTATAAAAATCAAATTTCTGTGTGTGTGTTAGCTATGGAAACGTATTTCCCCACTTCAATTTTGGCTATAGGCTCCTTCGATCAACACGAAGGTTTTAGGCTAAAATATATAAACGGGGCATGCACCTCCCATACAAATGGAATCTTTGGTACTGCATAAACTCTGATGGTATACATGCCAGAACATTGAAATTCAGTAAGGAGTTATATGAGGTCAATCCCTAACACCACTAAGGAAATGTGGAATTAGGAAAGAGGGGTTGTGGCCACCTCCCATACAAATGGAATATATCATACTGCATATCTCTGGATTTAGTAATGGTAGGATAATGAAAATTGTAAGGAGCATTTTTCAGAGCTATGGCTGCCGTACAAACTTAAGTTATTTTAACACCTACTTATTTAACACCTACCGACACTGCATTGTCGAGTTTGGCTGTTATTCCTTTTGGACGTTTAGTAATCTGCCGCCGTTAAAAAAATTTGTTAGCTTTAGTCTATCTACATCTTCTATAAAATCAAATTCTGTGTGTGTGTTCCCTATGGAAACGTATTTCCCACACTTCAATCATCACCAAATATATATAGGTTCCTTCGATAAAGACAAAGGCTTTTCGTATTTCGTATTTCAGAATTAAGAATTTTAAATAATTTTTTTTTGGGCTATGCGAACGAGCAATCCCAATTGAATTTCTAAACTCTTTTAGAACCACCTGGAAGGCCTGCGCATATATATATTTAAAAATGGCTCACCAATCATGCTTCTTCGGAAGTTAGACCCACCAAAATTGGCTCGCCAATCATGCTTCTTCGGAATTTAGACCCACTAAAATTGTGGAGTGGAACCAGAATTTGCGTTAAGAAATTAATGCCGAATGTATCGAAGCAACAATCATCAGCGGTCAAAGCAGATATGCCATTCAATTTTAAGCTCTTACAGTTTCCTGTAATGCCTTGCTTTTGTAATTACAATCAATAAAGCACAAGGACAATTGCTTACTGTTGCAGGATTAAATTTAGAGAGTCCATGCTTTTCCTATGGTCAGCTATATATTGCTTGCTCTAGAATTGGGACGCCAAAAAATTTGTTTATCTTTGCACCGACGAAAAAAAACAAAAATATTGTGTGCCCCAATAACAAAATTTTTTAAACGAAATTTGACCAAATATGCGTACAAATTCAATTCAATTTACAGAACAATAAACTAAATTATCAACAAACAAAAAAACAGAAAAATATGCAACATTCATTAGATCTCGGGCGTTACAATGTACGCCGGGTAAAGCTAGTCCTATATAAAGTAAATGTTATTATTTAAATCACTCTGCCCGTTATACATATATAGCTATGACATTTTGGATGAAATGCCCGTGAAAAATTTAAACCCAAGTATGGATAAATTCCTATATTCATTAAATATAAAAAAGGTATAAAAAGCATTTTAATTGATATTTCCGTACAAATTTTGAGTTACAAGAGCTTTATAGACCTACTAGCGGCCCGGTACGTGCTTCGCTACGTACAAAGTGAAATATAAATCAAACTCATTTATTACAAAAAAAAGATATTTTATTATTTGCTAGCTATTTTAAAACTTAATTCAAAACATTTGGATAAACAATATTTTTTGTTTTTCCATTTTTAGCATGAATAAACAAACGGCTGGGGGTACCGACTCTGGAACAGCAACATAAAGTTGGCCATGTGAAAAACATGATTCCTCCAAATTCACACCACAAACGTTAAGTGTTTGCTCTTGGGCTTTGTTGATGGACATCGCAAATGATAAACGCACAGGATATTGTAATCGTTTGAATTCAAGTGGCATATCAGTTGGAATCATAGGGATACGCGGTATTAAAACAAACTTCTCCTTTTGATTTACAGTTAAGAGCGTAGCTTCAATCAAATTTGGCAATAAATTTTTCACTGCCATCTGGTGCCATTACACAGTTTGGTGGCTTAATATTTCGCAATAATATAATCAAAGAACCCACTTTCAGATTCAAACTATGCGGTGGCATACCAGCGGCTATTAAAAATTCAATTGGATAATTCATTGCCTCATCTTGATTCATAGCACTGTCAATTGATTTATATGTCGTGACTACACCTGGGAGTTTTGCTTGAATTTGAAAATTAATGGCATTGATATGAATGTTCTTCG
>JARSSU010019510.1:0-22205 GCA_029619165.1 Eurosta solidaginis
CAGAGTTATGACACAGTGCGAATGGCATATAGCAGTACAACAAGTGGGAGACATATATATCAGTGAAGAGACGATGTGTAGCTACGCTCCAGCAATCCGATATTTTTCAACTGGTAGACCAAGATTTGGTAAACAAAATTCAGTGCACTAGCTCCTGTGAATATAGACCGCGCCGAGAGGGAAGCCTTCAGATTGGTGTGTGCTCAAGTGTGCTCTGCCCAATCCATAAAAAAGGCGATCCAGCAAATCGGGTAATTATCGCGGAATCAGTTGCGTAATATCGCATCTAAAGTTCTACCTACCATATCTATTGTGCAAAATGATGAAGTAAACTGCATCAACAGGCCTCATAAATCTGCTATTGACGATCTTTTTAATGTTGCTCAATGTTGTATAGGACTCACAATAAGAGAATGGAGATGCACCATCTTTTTGTCGAAGTCAAATCAGCTTTAGACAGCGTGAAAAGGAATTGGTTCGGTGCCGGAATTTGCATTACTTCCGTAGCTTATACTGTTTGGTCAATCTGAAACCAAGTCGGGCTTCATCGTCTGCCTATCTTGCGGTTATATATTTTAGACTATTGGGGGCTTCGTCTGTCTCGGAATCAGTATTAACAACGGAAACATGGCAGCCCGAAAATCAAACTCTTACCAACAAGTGCTAATTTGGATTTGAATGAATATTAACGAATTGAGATGCTCATTCAAAAGATTACCCCTTGTAATCTTCATTTTGAGCATATTTAACTCGAGTATACATTCTGATCCAAAGAAAGAAAATAGTTGAAAACGCAGTATGGTAAAATTTAATAAAGCCTGTGGGAAGGATACTACTGCGCAGAGTATGGATAAGAAGATTCTGGATAAGAAAGAGTTTAACCTAATACGGTATTCAGATCGAAGTTGAGCTAAAGTAACGCGCGTCTCCCTGTGAAGGTTGCTACCCTGAACTTGCAGCTTCCACGGGGAGACGCGCGTTCTCTAACTCAACTTCAATTTGGATACTGTAATAGGTGGAACTCTTACTTATACAGAATGAACCCCGACATACACAATGTATGTTCTGCCTACAATATGTCCAACATATGACACCAACCATCCTTTCAATTGCAATGAGCAACCAACGCCCCTAACACCCATTATCGAACGCTGATGAAACAGCAAGTCTCTTCGCACTCCCGTATGTGGGATATGTTTCTATCGCGAACAACGTTCAATCGAAAACTTTTGCAAATTTTATATTTTAGCAGACTCCAACTAGTCTTGCTTCCTTCTATTGCTCAAATACAAAATATAAAAAAAATAGTGCTAGGCCCTATAGCCTAAAAGGAGATCTTAGGACAAGCTTCTCTTCCAACTTGCGTCGTGCTCCCTTTTAAATTGGCGGGGCGGAACCCACATGTTTTATACCGACTCCGAACGGCATTTGCAAGCAGACGAGTTTTCACTGAGAATTCTTTCATTGCAGAAATACACTCAGAGTGATTGCCAAATCAGATAGATGTGTACATAAAGTCCAACGTGGATGAAAAGCTGCTCTCCACAACACAACATGCGTACAGCAAAGGCAAGTCGGTAGATTGCATAGGGTGGTAATAAGCATAGAGAAAGCCCTGGAATATAAGGAATATGCTCTAGGAGTCTTGACAATGCCGCGGCTTTCAATAATGTTTCTAAATGGGCGATTATGGATGGTCTTAATTACATTAAATTACATCCAGCCCTAACGAGATGGATCGGCTGCATGTTAAATTGCAGAAATATTACATCACAATGGCGATTGTACGAGGCCACGAAATCTGTGGGCATGTGGAACGCCGCAGGGAGGGGTCCTATCACCTCTGCTGTGGACGCTGGTCATCAATCAACTGCTCAGGCGATTCCATGAGGGACCCGTAAAACTTACGGCTTACGCAGATGACGTTGCAATTGTCATAAGTGGAAAGTGCCTTCCAACGATTAGCTCTTTGATGGATCGGGGGCTTCGGGATATTCATACCTGGGCATCAAATGTCGGGTTGAAAGTCAACGCGGAAAAGACGGATATGGTCTTGTTTACAAAGAGGTACAAGGTCCTAAATTGGATCAGGCCTAAGTTAGGAGGGGTGATCCTACAGGAGAAACCTTGCATAAAGTATCTAGGAATCGTGCTAGACAGTAAGCTGTCATGGAAGCTCAACGTGGAGGAGAGGGTGAAGAAGGCTTCAACGGCACTTTATGCATGTGAAAGAATGCTAGGGTGTATGTGGGGCTTATCGCCCTCTCTTTCTCATTGGGGTTTTACAGCGATTGTAACCCCTATTCTATACTATGGAGTTCTTGTTTCGTGGAAAGCCACACAAAAGCAACCTACCTCAAAAATTAGAGGGGGTATTGCAGACTATCAATGCTTAGCATTACGGGAGCCCTGAAAACAAACCCCGACAGCTGCACTGTATGCCATTCTGCACATTCCACCTGTAAACCTAGTAGCAAAGAACATAGCGTTTACAACTGAAACCAGGCTCGGTGCCTCGGGGCAGACTACCTGATTCCCTATCTGCTCTTCGAGGGCGATCTTAAGGCCGCAATAGAGGTGGACGGATGGCGCAAGGGTGCTCAAATAGCGGAGGAGGCGATACATGTGTACACAGATGGTCCCAAAGTAGTAGAAGGAGTAGGGTCTGCGGTATACTGTGCTGATCCGGAAATAAAAGGATTCTACAGGCTGCCGGATTACTGTAGCGTTTTCCAAGCGGAAATAGTAGCCGTAACCAAAGCAGTAGAAACCCTGGAAGAAATAGCACAAGCTGCAATCGTGCTAGCTTTTATATTGACAGTCAAGCAGCAATTGAGGCAATAATATCGCATAGCACAGCATCTGAATGCATGTTAGAATGTAAGCAGTCTCTGGAGAGAATCGGCAGGGAGAATCATACATCTATATTGGATCCCAGGGCATATGGGAATAGATGAGAATGAAAAATCGGATGAACTAGCTAAAAGGTGCATGTCTTGAAGCTTGCTCCGTAGACGTCCCAATTAGACTCGGCGAGATTAAGCGAAGGCGAGGGGAGCACATGATAGACCAAGCAGGAAAGGCGTGGGTTCAAGCGCGGGGCTGTAAAGTGTCGAAGGTCTTACAACCTATGACTAACAAAGTTGCTTCTATCATTAAAAAGAGTGGACTGTTGACTCATGACGGGTATTCTGACTGGACACTGCCTTCTGGCGTCACATGCCTTTAAATTAGGCTTGGTCAGTGATAGCAGATGTAGGAAGTGCGGGCTGGAGGTGGAAACGATCGAGCACGTTCTATGCTCGTGCCCCGCGCTTGATAGGCTAAGACTCTAGCTATTAGGATGTAGCGGCAGCCTGTGTGTCAATGCAACATTGCAAAAGTCCGAACACCGCTGTATCTGTGCGTTAACAGCAACGGAGTTACCCTTATGTGTGTTAGTAACGTGATCTAGATGTATGAATATGAGTGCATGTGGACTCTTATAAAGAAAAAAATGAAAAAATGTAAAAATCAAGTTAAACAAATAAAATTAAATACCTGCAATAAAAAAAATAAATACCCTAAATTATAAAATTGGTAAATTAAATTATAAATCTAAATTAGACAACGGAATTAAAAATAAAATAAAATGAAGCAAATTAACTAAAATTACAAAATTAACTAAAATTGTAAAATTAAATAAATAAATAAAATTAAGTAAAATTAATAAAATCACATAAATTAATAAAATCAACGAACCAGATAAAATCAATAAAATCAAATAAATAAATAAAATAAGATACCGATGTGGACAAAAGCAAGTGCATAAATAAAACTGCATAATTGAATAAAATTAAACATAAAAATAACTACATAATTAAATAAATGGAATAAATAACAAAAAGTTCACATGCACCTGAATGTCCCCTATTGTTTTTATGACCCTAGCCCCTAAATATTGTGTCATTTTTTTTCTATAGGAAATTGTAGGTTCTAAAGCCTAAACCTGCTATACCGGCCACCAACATCGACTGCCACATCACTTGCCACATAAACATCAGAGCGGGGTAGTAGTTTACATCAACAAAGAGCGGGGTAGTATCTGAAATCCATCAGGAAGGGAAACATAGAGCCGGTGCCGGACTCCACGCCGAAGCTTCGCCTGCTGAGAAAACCACAATAGAGGAGAGAGGAACCAGCGCCGCATTTGTTTTGTTGCAGTTTTTTTTGCAATCCATTTGTGTGAATTTTTAATCTAGATTAAGTTAAGTTACCAACGTTCTCAGTTAATTTTGTTGGAATTTTGGGAAATTTGCAATCATTCTTTCAACTGAATTTGGTAGTTAAATTTTAGATCTAGTTTGAATTTTTGTGTGGATTCAATTGTCATTACAGCACCCTAATATTAAGATTTTTTTTTATAATTATTACCATTCCCACTTGTGCATTCTTTCTTCTTACTTCTTCACACCTTTTTCTCTATTTGCCCATAGTTCATTTCTTACTTTTTACCTTTTATTACCCCCGTTTGCTCGTTTGCATATCTAAATTTTTCGGGATTACATAATTTGATTCAGTTCCTGGGTTATTTTCAGTTTCCTTTCGCTTGCACGCCTTGCATTTCTCTCTTTTTTCACTTAGCGCATATTTTTATCATTTTTCAATGCTTTTATTAATTTAGATTTTTTCGTAACTCCATTTGCGGCCCGAAGTATTAAAACTTTTGAGTTTCCCAATACACCGGATAATAATAAACTTAGTAAACTCCAGATTAAACTTTAAATCTTTTGTTATTGCCACATTCGTGTTCATTTATATAGATATATTTTTTATAGTTTAATTTGTTTGACCGCGCGTAAAGCCTTCGATCCGGGCCGCAACCGCATGCCCAATAATTTGTAATTTCTCAATATCCCCTCTTCCGCCTATTACTGAGTAGGCGTTCCAACACAGGATTTGTTTGTAGGTATATGCTCATGTGTGTATGTATATGTTGATCTTCCAGCCACGCTCTCTCTCTTCGACGCAGGCGCCTCCGTCGCGGGATATGCTCGGTAAGTGATATCTCTTTAAGCTATTCATTTTAATCAAACAAATGTATATACAAACGTACACAATGTGTAGGGCGGGTCGATTTAAAATTCGCTCATTGCTCTGTGAAAATCATATTCTAGGGATCAAATTAAGAAACTTTGCCGAAGGAACCATACCTCTAAAACGAATTCTGATGTCCCCACCCTTTGGGCAATTTCAATTCTACCTGCTGTGTCTTGTGGTGAATTAAAAAAACAACACAAGCAATTTTACGACACGCAAATGCATCACAGTGATGCCTTTGTTTTAAAAGGGGGTTGTAAAAACGCTAATTTCTAATAATTTTTTTTAATTTCTTTTCTATTACTAAGTTAAATTCATTTTTTCATTTACATATGTTCTGACTAATAAATTTCTAAAGAGAAAAATAAACTCCAAAAAGAAAAAAACATAGGCATTTCAAAGTGGGATTTTTCAAAATTTGCCCCTACGACCAAAAGGGGGGGACATGAGAATTCGTTTTAGAGATATGGTTCCTTCGGCAAAGTTTCTTATTTTGATCCCTAGAATATGATTTTCACAGAGCAATGGGCGATTTTTTTGCCTCCCCACAAATCGACCGGCCTACATATATCTCTCCTTTTAACAAAGAAACCCTATTGGAAGCCAAGACTTGGCATACAGTGTCGCCTTGCTAAGTACAATTAACGAGTTGGAAATAAGATTTTTTTTATTTTGAGTTTCTGTTTCATGTTAAAGTTTTAGTTATTTAATAATTTTCAATTTAATCAATTTTGGCATAAATAGTTTTCCTTTTACGTTACAGCTCCTGTCATATTTTCTATTCAGTAATTTTTAATTTCAAGTTTAATTATAGAGTTTCCTTTTGTGTTTTTTTTTGGTTTTTTTTGCATTCATAACCTTTCTATTAAATAAACATTTCCGGCTGACTTTCGGTATCTTGATCTTTCTTTGAGTTCCTAATTTTCCAACCCAGCTTCTTTTTCCTTACCACTTATGTTTCAAAAACGCATTCCTTCTTATTAGCCTTATCCAACCCATATATATACATAAGATATAAGTGGTTTCCATAACTAGCCGTAAGACAGGTGATATTGTTGAATTACTAATATTATTTTTCTGGTCAGGGTAACTTTTGAATAAAGAGCTTTTATAACGTTTACTCCAAAATTCATACTTTTATATTTATCAGGTTCATGGGTTGAGTCCATTCCAAAATGATAGGCTAAGACACTTAGTTGGTGTCGGGTGTTGTACGAGTGCAATAAAGGGGACGCAAATGGAGGTGACTATGACTGACTAGACTGGATAGGGGCATGGGACAGTAACGTACAGACAAATGTCAGGCTAAGGGGGGCGTTGCTAAAGTTCCGTAGTCAGTGCAACGCCCAAGGCTGCGTCAAGGTTTTACGCAGAAGGGGAGGGATGACTCCACCTGACACGGACAGGCCTTTTCTCTCTGCTTTCCTCCCTTAACGTACATTGCAGGCATGAACCTCCTTTTTTTGTTTGTAAAACTGTAGGTAAGGCGAGTGAGCAAAAATCACCCTCCCGACGAGCTAGCAGGGGCTTTGCCAGCATGCCAAATGCCACCTCCGCCTTACCCCAACAGTCAGAGTGATGCAGGAGTGATACAGCTGTCGGATCTAGAAGCAGCAAGTGGCTTAAGTCCTAGGAAGCTTCTAGTATTTGCCAAGAGGACGGAGTTATTTTATAACATAGGTCCTGGTTTTTGATAGGGGTTTTCAGTTTGGTAGTTAAAACAAATTTCTGGTAACACTACGGACTTATTCAGTCTGTGTGAGGTCCTCATGGCCCGGCCAGTTCAACCTAACCTATTGCTTACGCGAAAACTTTCTTCTAATTGAAAAAACTTGTTTCTAAAATTTTGATGCTGCTTTGCCCGAGGCGTGAGCCCAGGACCTTCGGTGTAGAGGGCGGCGCAGGCACCACCACACCACAGCGGCCACAAATATACCAAAATTATAGCAGTCAATATGTCAGCTGAAAGATATAGCTCCGCACTTTGTTTGACCAAGCGAACTTTTGTTGATACCCTCGTATCTTTTATATGTAAATGTATGTGTGACCGTCCCTTTTTAACTTTTCTTTTTTGGCGCTTGCATGGCTCATCGCTTTAAGTGGCTGTTATGTGAATGCACACTAATTTTCTCTCTCTAAAGCGAGTGTGAGGCCTTAGCCGAACAAACGTCGACCTGCATGAAGCAGGATAATGATGATATCCCAATGAAAATGTGCCGGTATATGACTGAGCTCAAATCCAGTAAGGCAAGCATTCGTAAACCAATTGTGGTTGAATTTCTTTAGAAATTTGAAAAGACAAAAAGGAAATATTGTGGGAAGGCGTTTCGCGTGTCTAGCATCTCGTTTGCCTGCGTCCAGGCCGTAGCTATGTACGGGCGTGGACGGGCCTTGCCCGTACAAGCGAAGTCTTTGCCCGTGCAGAGCCCGTACAGAGAGTAAGTACAAGCATTACCCCTTTTAAAAATTCTAAATCAAATATAGCTATTTAATTCCCGTTTTTTACCGTGGAATCGAAATTTGATTTTTAAAAGTGGTAGTTCTAACCTGACGGACATCTCATAAGGGTTGTAGTAATTATTATAGAGAGAACCGACGCAGTATCTACTCTAGCAATTTTGTCAGTAAATATTTTGTCTAGATTCACACCAGTTTACTTTAGTTAAGCCTTTGCCACGCAAAAACCTGCCCGATATTTACGAAGAGCATCCTACTTTGGTCAAATATTTCAAGACCCTATTTAGGAAATTCAACTCAGGAAGTATCTATCTAGTGCAAGTGAAACGCAATCGAGATAAAGTTTGCCTGACTTGAAACTGGCTGTATATTGGATTAGCACAAAAAAGATATCCAGCTTTTGGTAAGTGAGTAAAAAATAGCAGGTAAAATTCATGATATTTTATTTTATCTTTTTTGTTTCAACATAAGACAGTACATCGTGCAAACTTCTTCGCTACTATTTAAAAAAATGCAAAACTCTTAATGTTAACTTTTGTGAAAAATGCAACACTTGTTTGTTTTGGTCCAACCTGGGTTCTATTGAATTTGAAATTTCTCGAAAACAAGTGTGAAAATAACTTTTGAAAAACTGTTTTTATGTTAAACTTCGGTGGCATTGGCTGAAGTTGGTTGAAATATCTAAGCTACTTTTTTCTACAGTACATTTTCATTAACATTTTCAAGTCAGAAAGTGAACGTAAGTATCATTTCACTTTTCTGTTGGGGTTTTTGAAACAATTATCTTTTTCAGCTATTATGGACATAAGGAATTATTTCGGCGGAAAACGTCCCCGTTTAGAAGAGACTTCCGACGTGCCTTCTACCTCTTCATCCAAAAATACTGTATATGCTCAGGCTAGCTCGCAATCTGAATCTCAATCAACATTAACAATATCAATAAATGAGATAAAAGATTTGCCTAAAAAGGGAGAACCTATCTAGCAAATAGTATTGACGCAGTACCCTAAAAGTAATAACCGTTCTTTTCTATGATCATGGTTCCGCGAATATGGTTGATGTACTCGGTGACAAAAGACGCTGCTTTTTGAGTGGCTTTAGAAACTGGAAAAATGCTAAAAGGAAAGGACAGGATCGCATGTTGAAGCTATGATTTTGTGGGAGGAAAAAAATAATCGGCAAAATACAAACACAGAAATTTCAACTCTTGTCAATGACGAAACACTTGGTAAACATAGATATTACATACAATCTATTATTGAAGTCGTTCAATTCCTGGGGACCAATGAACTTCCCTTTCGCGGATCTTATCACGCTGATGAAAAAGCTAATTTATTCATAAAACTGGTTTATTCATACAACTTTTCGAGTTCACGTTAAAAAAGGATAGTTTTTTAGCTAAGGGCAACGAAACTATTCCCAAAACTGCTAAATACACATCTCCAGAAATACAAAATGAAGTAATTGAAATCATTGCTAAATCAGTTAGAGAATCAGTAGTGATGTGAAAAATGCTGATGTTCCATGGTTTACGCTAATGGTAGACGGAACCAAAGACAAAAACAACCGAGAGAATATAGCTATCGCTCTCATATACGTGAAGGAAGGAAACGCTCGAGAATCATTACTCGATATTATTACAACTAAGGGATTGGACGCTAAAACATTCACCGAAAAAACAATTGAAACATTGCGTGAGAATAGTATCGATTTGTCGTGTCTTTTGAGCCAATGCTATGATGGAGCTAATGTGATGAGTGGTAAAAGAGGAGGTGTTTCTGGTCTCCTGGAACAACACCTAAATCGTAAAATTCCTTACATACACTGCTTCAACCATCGTCTCCATATCGTTGTTGTAAAAGCGGTGTCTGACAATGATTGGCTAAGGAACTTTTTCGATATGTGTGTGATATTACATGAATTTTTTCATCATCCCAAAATTTCTTCTTTATATGAAGGAAAATCCATAGTGCAATTGCTACCGCAACGATGGTCCGGTCCCTTTGCGATTACACAGTTTGTGTCATCTAATCACCCTGAAATAAATCGAGTGCTTGATGAAGTAGTCACCCAGTCTAAACTGTTCAATGGAGAAGAAAAATCAAAAAGTATTGGAATCAAAACAGTCATAAAAACGGAAGAATTTCGATTTTGTTTAATTTTTGCTAAAAAGTTTCTGGGGATTTTACATCCAGCGGACGCTGCAATGCAGTCAGGAAAAGCGAGCTTGAAAGACGGACTAGACGTCATGGAGTTAGTTCTTCAACAACTTGAAGTTATGAGAGCAAGCCGGAAGGAGTTTAAATTAATTTTGGAAGATGCGTATAAGCTCATACCTTGACTGAAACCATGAACGAAACAATGTCCAAACGAAAAATTAAAACAACTGAGCATCCAAGCTACATAACTGAGACCAGATTACCTTCATACTCTGCGAATCGCGCAACTTAACCTACAAGAGTCAAATAAGAAGCTGAAAGGAATTTACAATGAATGCCTTGATCTTACAATAAACGAAATCAAGCGACGCTTCTCAGAGAATCATGAGCTAGTTACTGCGATTTCCAACATTAGCGAATTCAAAACGGATGATTTGAATAGCTTTTAATTCGAAACATTTACCATCAACACAAAATTTGTCCCTTCCATTTTACTAGCACTTATAAATTTACATGTTTACAGGTTTTAAAGTTCCCAGCGAAGAAGAATTGACAGTCGTGAAAAATTTTTCAAGAATCGAAAACAACAGGCTGACGATGGAACAAAGTTGGAGGTACTTTTCAGATTTCGTGCAGTTTCAGTGATACGTTCGAGCTGATGGCAGCTGTTGAGACATTTGGGTGTAGTACAGTAACTTGCGAATCAACGTTTTCGGCATTGACCGCAATTAATAGGCCGCAAAGCCTGTCCATGATCCATGCCCGCATGGCTGATCTCGTCTACTTAGCTTTTGAAAGACATCGCACACGTGCAATTAATATCGATATGATTCTCCGAAAATGTAATAATAACAAAAATCGTAAATGCCATTGTACTAAGTCCCTATTCTTAACAATATTGTTACGAATATTAGCAAAACTAAGGAGTGCTGCCAGCTCTAAGCCGATCTAAGCAGTGACGTGAATGCACATCAATAATTCAATCATTATGTATCTACATAAACGAATCAATAATTGCGTCTACACATATGTACACATTCCGACGAGCAACATTTACATACAAGGCAGCGAGAGATGAGATGTCCACACACCGATGAATTTACTTATACGCTTATGTGTGTGTGGGAGACTGTAAACTACAAACACATGCATATACCTTATCTGAGTTGTCACAAGAGAGAGCAATAATTTGTGCACGTAGTTGTGGCTGGCGATTTTGTAGCCGAAACAACTAGTAACTTCTGGAAATCGAAGAGCCTAGAAGTATGCAGCGTAAACTATAAAAGCGATGCCAGGCGAGTAAGAAGTAATTCAGTTTGATTTGAATGTCAAGCAGTTACGAGTAAGACGATATCTAGCGAACAATAGCACTATTATTTTGAAAGTCAGTTTCCTTTAAGCTATCAGTTTGGTTATTAAGCTATTCGTTGTACAGTTGGAGTGTTATTGTGAAGTACTTTAATAAAGGCCATTTTGCATTACTACAAATTGGAGTTATTTATTCAACAGTTTAGTGATTCGAACTTAGCAGAGAAAAAGCAAATAAGAGGATTTGCAAGTAAATTCGTTACAATATTTTTGTATGTTTCTTTTAAGCATTAATTGAAAATTGAATTTTCTTATTTATTTTATTTATAACTATTTAATTATATAATAAAATAATTATTATAAAAAAATTTATTACACAAATAATTTTAACTAATTATTCATTTAATTATTTGTTTTTGCAAACTTTTAATCCTGCCCGTCCTTCGATAATGTCTGCCCGTACAGTTCGTTAGGTCTGGCTACGGGCCTGCCTGCGTCGTCGTCGTTTTTGGCGCAGCAGAGAGTGAGAAGTTGGTTTTTGGGCAAACATAACTGAGGGCTAAAATAGCTACAACAAATAATGCACACAGAAAAAAATTAAAACAAATGCAAAAAAAATAATAAAAAAAGTTATAAAAAATCGCAGCAAATAAACTAAATGCCCACGCCGTGGTTGGGTTATGCGGCATGCCACAAAATGTTGCACCGGTGTCTCTGCAGCCTCTCCAAGTGACTTAACGCTTAGGCGGCAAATGCTGTTGAAATGAATGAATCACATCCAATGGCGATAAAAAAAAATTGCTCAAAATATGAGAAATGTTTCAGCGCAAAAAATAAGATAAATTCACAAGACAAAAACACAACAATAAAAAATATAGCGAAGAAAAGGATTTATTGTGGCAGACATATGAGTAAACTCAACAAAAAAGTTGCTACGGAGAGCAATGGGATTTAGGTGGGAGAAATGCCAGTAGCACTGGTTACGGTAAAACAATATGTCATAAGACGGCGTAAAGCTAATATGTGGTAACAGCAAAAGACGTTAAATAGTCTTACATTGCGGTTTCTTTTGTTGTGGGAATAATGCCATCGCTCTAAAAATTTTATGATTTTTAAAGCAAGGTCAAATCTGAGGGTAGTTGGCTGTTTTTTTTGGTTTGTTAACTTGGTACTTATGGAACTAAAAGAATTTGTTTGACACAAATAAAGCTTGCAAGTACGTGCTTCACTTGATTAAGAAACCCTAGAACGCCCTGAGTCTTATCTTCCCTTAATGCACTGCCCAGAAAGGTAGGTATACTTTCTGGTCCAGAGCATCAGATGTGGCCATCGTCCATGAATAGACTCAAGTAGCTTCTGTCGGCAGAGTTATTCTCCATTGGGCCTTGTCATAAATTATATGGATGTATTGTCGTTGGTTTGACCAGGTTTTTGTTGTTGTATTTACAGTGCTTCGCCCCATTCAATGGGCATGGCCATTCACAAATTATCATCAAAGTCCTCTAACGGGAGTCCAAGGAAATAGGCAGTTGCAACAGGGGCGACCCTAGGGAGATAGGTATTAGAGGCGTAGGTTCCACATCACAATTGAAAAGATGGTTGGTGTCATGTGGGGCACATCGCATGCAGGACATAAATTACGTATGTCGGGGTTGATTTTGGATAAGTAAGAGTTTAACCTGTTACAGTATCCAGAACGAAGTTGGGCCAGGGTGACTCGTGTCTCCGTTGGTAGGGTGCTTTCTTCTTCTGCAAAGGTGAGATATTACACACTAATAACGGGGTTCACCGGGCGCGTCCTGGCAAAGGTGTTTACCAATTCTGTGTGCATTTCGCTTAGGGCCTGTTTATGCTTGTCTGGATCAAACGGTTGTGTTGGCAGGTGCTGGATCTCGTCATAGCGCTTATGGAGATGTTCCCTTAATCCCCGTGGAGGCGGTGCTAGATCAAGCAGTTTTTTGCCAGCATGCCCTGGCTTGTGTGATAATTTACCAAAAACTGCTTGTTCAGCATTTCGTTGTGTTCTTTAATATTGTGCTCTTTGGCCTCACTATGTAGGTGGTGTTCGGGAATCCTAAGGAGACATCCGATAGCAGTTCTGATTGCAGCATTTTGACATACCTGTAGCCTTTTACAGTGTGTATTTTCAAGACCAGGCGACCAAACTGGTGACGCGTAGCTCATGAGCGGCCGGCCAATTGCTTTTTACGTGGTTAACAACGTTTCTTTATCTTTTCCCCAGGTGATGCCGGCGAGCGACTTGAGGATTTTATTGCAACTTTGTGCTTTAGATACAATTTCTGTGGCATGAGCCTTGAAGGTTAGAGTAATATCGAACGTTACCCATAAGATCTTTGGGTGACTGACAGTCGGTAGTATGACACCATCGATGCGTAAGTCCAATATTTGCGACATCTGTTCCTTCCACGTCGTAAACAGAGTGGCCGTGGATTTTATAGGTGATAATGCCAGGTTGCGCGAGTTGAAGAAACTGGAAAGATCGGGGAGATAGCTGTTTATGACCTATACTCCCCACCCTTCACTGACGGATCTAGTGATACAGAATATCTTCATATGGCCGTTTATTTCTTTCACCATTTGCTTTGAAATTGGCGCAAATGTGGTTATTATAGCTATTTTCATTATTCGCGGGTCTCTCCTCAAGGGTCCCTGGAAACATGCTCCGTAGATTAAGAGAAGGCGAGAATAGTGCAAGCTGCGCTGTGGGTTATGGGGGCTTAAAATATGCCGGCGGTAGGTATGCCTGTCGTAAAATCCCGTTGCTGGGTTGTAAGCTAGTCTTAGGACCTGCCACGTTAAAACGCTTTGGAATCAAACCAAACAGCAAGCTTCGGATGAAAACTCTTTTTTCTGATGACGACCATGGCGAACGTTTAACTGATTTATTATTATGATTTTAAAGACCATGCTTTGAGGGTATGTACCCGGAATGTCTGAACTCTTTTAGCAGAAGATACCGAAGCTCGGCTGTTTCGGTTGGTTGATGTCCTTTTCAACGCAAAGGCCGACATCCTCGCCAACCGACATCACCGCGCTATAACTTGCGAGGAGATTTTAAACCGAGCTTGTCTTCCATTTTTGATCGTGCTATTTTTAATTTTTCCTACAAATTGGCGGGACAGGACTTAACATTTTTAAGCCGGCTCCAAACTGCATGGCAGAAACACACTCTGAGTGCTCGCCAAATCACTGCCAAAGATTATGCAGCAAATACGCTGGCAAGGTCATATTATGCGAATGAACGATGATGCTCGAGCTAAGAAAGTCTTTCAGTCGACACCGCTGCTTGGACGCAGAATAAGGGGGATACATCCATTGAATTGGGAGAGGCAGATGGAGGAAGACTTGACCTCTCTTGGTGCTCTCAATTGACGTCAGTTTTCGTGAAACAGGGATTACTGGAGTGACGTGTTACGAAACGGCCATAATCGCTTAAGCAGTTAAGCTCCAATGAATGATGGTGATGATGGACGGCAGTTGAGCGCCGTTTAATTGGCCGTTTGTTGAGTATTAGCTTTTTGGTGCCTCTTTATCAACATTCGATATCGCTGTGCTTTAATGGGGCACAACATATGTTAGTCCTCGTCCTAATCCTTGTCAGTTAAACAGTTATGCCAGCCAAATAAACTACAGATTTCATTCTAAACGCAGCAGTTTAAGGACGTCATCCAAAAGAAACAGTCACAATTGGACTAAGGAATAGTCAGAGTTTGGCAGTGGATTGCAGCTGAATGGGAATTATATGAGGACATACATCCCAATGAATGAATAATCAAACCACAGTTGCCACTTTGATACATTTGAAACAAAAATGGTCCTTTTGGTTTAGATTCGATACTTTGGTCAGACCCTAAGTCTCTTTCCGAGCTACTTATGAGATTGAATTACTTACTGTTCCAGATATTTATTTTAACAGAGAATGGGCCAAAGTAACATAGCTGAAAAAATTTGGAAATGGGATGACCGCTATGTTCTCTTAAGAAATATAAAAATTTAAAGCGCGATAGCCCCCGAGGAGATTTTGGGCCGAGCTTCTCCTCCGATTTACGTTGTGCTCCTTTTAATTTTTCCTACAAGTTGGCGGGACGGGATCTACATGTTTTAAGCCAACTTCGAACGGCATCTGCAAGACAGATGGATTTTCACTGAGAAGCTTTTTATGGCAGAAATACACTCGGACTGCTTACCAAACACTGCGGAGGGGCGACCCCGCTTAAGAAAACTTTTTTTCTAATTTAAAAAACTTCTTTCTAAATGTTTTGATGTTGCTTTGCCCGTGGATCGAACCCAGGATCTTTGCTGTGTTGGGCGGATCACGCTAACACCACCCAACGTCGACTCCCTTAGGAAACGAATAAGAAAAGCGAGACGGGCGTCCTCTTAGTTTTCGCATATCTGAAATTCTGATTCCGTATACGCATATTCGAGGTCGAAGTGTCAGAAATTTTCAAAGACAAGCAATCTGTTTGAGCTGAACTATAAGGGAATATATGGAGACGAAAAAATAATGCCAAATTAAGAAAAAGCCTCACACAAACTTTGCCACGTCAATTCTTGCATTCGATGTACAGACAATAAATTTTATATCGATGGAGGAATTGAAGGATGACTTAGGCAGTGGTTTAAAAATTAAAGGCTACACTGAGGACACAGCATCGACAAGAGGACTAGGTCTGAGCATTAGAGCAGCGATTTTGAAAAAGGGCGAAATTTAGGATGAAAGGTTAGGAAAGTTTATAAATTAGACGGGCAATCTGGTACGACTGCCATTGGGGGATCATCTGCGTCAAAAGGCGAAGAAAAAATCAATCGGGCAACGAGCTTACCATAAAAAAAAACCGTGAAAATTGCGCGCCCTCAAGTTGCCTATGTCCATGTTCTAGTCGGAAATCGACAAGCTTTCTGCTCAAACTGAACAAATGTGCAACGAAAATACTTGGGATTATGATCATAGGCAGGGCCGTAGAGAGAAAATTCGGGCCCGGGACTAAACACTTTACGGGCGCCCTATAAAAATCGACTTATACATTTGATTAACTTGAATTAATGACGTCTCATTCATGAATCATTGTTGATGGATTACATAAAAAAAATGTTTGCCACATCAACTAAATGATTTTTGGACAAAGAGCTGACAATAAAATTAATACAGAATATTTGCTATTTATACTGTTTTATTGTAACGTAGAAATAAAATTCTCTTTTAACAGCCCACATAATCTGTTCTAGTTTGTAGTACATACATATCTGATAAATTTGATGATGATTATAAATTTTATTTATTCAATATTGCTGCTTTTTAATATCAAAATCTAACTGTCTTGCCAAAACGGATTTACCACAAAGCGTGGCAAGTCCTGAAACTCGCTCGTGAAATGAACACGATCTATGAAAGTTTTTGATTCTTGAAAGGACGCTGAAGGAACGTTCTGCACTAGCTACAGTGACAAGTATAGTGCAATAGATACGTAAAGTAACACAAATGTTGGGGAAAATTGTATACAGATTTTGAACATTTGTAGATGGCATTTAGCAATTCTAGTGGTGACAGACCTTTATCAAAATTTGCTTCGTAAATGTGTTTCAAGTGAATTATTTCGCATTATAAGCTTTGAGAAATGTCCGACTTGTATTTTCCGACAAATTTTGTTGCACTCGCCCGAACCGTAGTTTCATCCAAGTCTTCAAATTACCACAAAAAAGAACACCTCTCGTTCAAATTTCTCATAGCTACAAATCGTTCAGTAATGGCGGTGATTACCGAATCAACGATCACCAAGAATGTATTGTTTTTAAAATCAGACTCTGAATCATCGGTAATCATCTAATTTGAGTTATCTTCGGAGCGTCTTTTGGGCTTTCTCTTTCGAATGTCCGGAAACTTTGACGAGATGTTCAAATGAATAGCAACTGTTTTGCATTCGCTTAAAATTGTTTCCCATTGCTTCCTGATCAACTTCAAATCAGCTAATAAGGCATCTAGATGTCGGTCCTCAACATCTATGGTGACGTCTCTAGCTTGGAGGACCTCGTTTCTTTCATTAATGGTAGTCAGTATTTTGAACCAAATTGAGGACATCAAGATACATTCGAACTTGTTGATGTACTTGAGAATGCCGGTAACATCGCCGTATGCTTGCGCAGTCAAATTTGGCTTTTGGCTGATAGACTATGAAGAGAGCTCGGTACATTTTTTTTAGGATGTCCCATCGTTGTGGAGTGCTGCTGAAAATAGTAAAACATTTTTGTACAACTCCGAAGAAAGTAATTGCAGCCGTACAACATTCTGCAGCATCAACACCATATAAATTCAGACTGTGGGTTGCACAAGGCGAGTAATCAGCATTCGAGTTTTTGTCGAGAATGTGACGTAGTGCTCCGTTATAAGCTCCTTTCATATTGGCGCCGTTATCGTACACTTGTCACGACAATCTTTTAATGGAATTCCATGTTTACCTAGAGTATGGCAAATTAAATAAGCGATTTCCTGACCAAGTTTTTGGTTACAATCCACGAAAGCCAAAAACCGCCTTCTTGCATTGATCTAATATATTTTCCCTCACGTGTTTTGCACAAATTTCTATAAACTCGTTCTGAATGTCTCGGGAAGGAAAGTGAACTTGTAAACGTTTGTGCTGCTGTTGTGAAATCCTAACTTTCTCCAAATGATCTCTAAGTATCGGATCATAATGGCTTATGAGATCTTAGATGCCCACAAAATGTCCATTGTTTCGTTCACCAAGATATATACTTTCGCCTCTGAAAGCTAGGCCCCTTTCACCCAAAAATGAAATAGCTTCCAAAATTCTATATAAAATTTCTTGCAACTTCTGAGTTTCAGTGATTAGCTGGTCATTGATAAGTGTATCAATTGTAGCCTCCTTTTGAATTAGATTTTGTAAAGATCGCCATTGAATATAACATTTAATGTGATCTTGAGTATTTTGGTGTGATGGCAGTTTATCGTATAGCTTCTTCCGTACCTGGAATTTCGAATATCCGCACAACAAATTTTAGGTCGATTTAAAGTATTGGTGCTTAACAGACGGCATGGTAGGCAATAAAAAGCATTGCTACTGGCACTCCAGACTAACCCGTCACGATCCACTTTCTCGCCATTTGGAAAGATTCTGTTTAACAACGAGGTAGGAAATGCCTCGTCATGACAATAACGTGGAAAAATAACAGGGCATTTTTGACGACCTCGACGAACTATTTCGTTGACTTCTTCATATCGCAAAAACTCATTATTCACGGTACCTATATCGAAGTCTTTTAAATAATCTGGACTTTGATACAGAGTTGGTGGCATTGTTGGAAGACATTTTGAAGATTAACCTTCATCAGTGTCACCACGAAAACTTTACGATTTCGGTTCCATGTACTTCATGTATTGTCTCCTCAGGCCCAGGCAAAAAATCATTAACAATATTCGTTGCTTTTGAAATTCGGCTTAAAATTTGCGCATGGAACAACTAAAGACTCTCCTGAATTAAAAAAAAATGTCTTAGTACCTCTAAATCGCGGGCCCCCTGAGAAACCCCGGGCCCGTGGGGAATCCCCCCATCCCCCCCTCTCCTCGGGCCTGATCATAGGGCATTGTGCTTTAACACGAATAATAACACTAATAAGTTCCTTCTGCGGGAAGTGTAAGAGGGAGAAGGGAGTCGATTCAATTTGTATCATTGTTAGGCTTAAAATACCCTACGAAGGCAGAAGGAATCGTTACCGATTTTGGAAGCCCGAGTGCCGCTGGATCCCCCTCATCAATATAACCTAACATTTGCTGAGATCTAATTATTCACTCACCGTTTTAATCTCCTTTCAGAGGGACGCAACAAATTAAAAGGGGTTACACTGAATGGGCAGGTCTTAACCGGGTAAAATCCCGAGTCGCTCCGGTACATAGAAGCAGCTGCTGTGGGAAGCAAATGTCGGCCCTATTAGACATTCATGCCAATGGCATTACGCTATCGACTGTCTTACATCCAAAAATACTGGGTCTAACGTTCGATCAGGACCTACATTTTTGTACCTTAAGTCCAGAGGGTTTTTTGTACCTTAAGTCCAGAGCCGCAACAAAATCAACAAGTCTTTTGTCGTCAGCACTTGGATAAAAGATAAAGAAACGCTCATAACCATTTATAAACCAATTGTCCGGTCGCTTGTATGCTACGCGTCCCCAGTACAGTCACCGAGCTTCAAAAAAACACACTGGAAGAAACTTCAGGTCTGTCAAAACAACGCTGAACAAATATTTTCTGCTGGACACCCAGAAACCTGAGCATCCCAATGCACATCTGATTGAAGACAAATCTCTTTAACTCGCAGTTGGGGAAGGCAATCTCCCCAGAAAGATGCGCGTCACTCTAGTTCAACTTCGATCTGGAAACTGTGATAGGTTAAACTCTTACTTATCAAGAGTGAACCCCGACATACCCAATGTAGGTCCCGATTGAAATGTAGTCACAATATGACACAACCCATCTCTTCAATTCCATTGTGGAACCAACGCCTTTAAAAACCTTTCCTCTCTGGCCAAACCCTTTTGAAGTTGCAAGCTTTATCGTACTCCCGTTTGAGGACATTGATGACAATTAGTGAGTGGTACCTATGGGATGGGGCTAGGCACTGCTTCAACAGCAACAACAAACCCCTTTCATATAAAACAGCTTTTCTGAAAAAAATTGTCGAAATACAATCGGAGCGAAGAAAGACTTAGATTTTTTGTTGGTTCTCTTTCGCAGAGAATTTGGCCCTAAAAAAAAGCCGCATGGCAGCCGTGGATGGGATTTAAACTTGACTCAAATGAACGCTGTTAGAATTAGAACAAACGGCAACTGAATGAATGGACGATTAACTGGCAAGATTCTTTATCTGATACATCCAGCATATGGCTATACAGTAAATGATGCTCTCTCTGCTCGATCAATCGAGTTGGAGGCGCCAATCAGCTCAGGTGAACAGTAAAAATTAAGGAAGTGCGATCGTGCGCGTAGAGAGACAACAAAAAGATATGCATCAAGGTGGTAATAACTGGGTTAAAATAATGAGACAACAACAATATGTAGCGCGGAGAAGAGCGGAAGTGAAAAATGTACATATATATGTGTGTGTGTGTGTGTGTCTGTGAATGAGGTTGATTTGTGTTGATGAGCGTTGGATGTGCGGTGGTGGCGGCTCCAAACTTGTTGTGTTCAAGTGCTGATGTTTGTTGCTGTAAGTTGTTAGTGTTGTTGTTGTTGCCTTTTGCAACCAGCCACTGCTATAACAGTCGTCAACATTTTAAAATATTTATTTATGCAATTATTTTTGCAAGTAGCTTAAATAAATAAATGTAATGAAACGGAATGAATTTGAAATTGTTTTGCTAAATGCAACAACAACAACAATGACTAAAGCAACTACAACCATGAAATAAACAATAACAACAAAAACTACAGCTACAACAATAACAATGAAACAAAACACAAAGTATAAGCAATAAAATATACTAACGACTAGGAAGCTCGTTGGCGGCGGCTATGTTGGCTTATGGTGGCTTCATTTGGCCACTTTGACTTGGCGGGTAGTAAATTAAAATTTAAATTTATGCCATTCACTGAAAATGTTGATGAATGTACGAGACACCAAATGCGTATGCAACAGAAGTCACAACATACAGTAAAAGGAAAAGGAATGGATACGTACCTGATATACCCAGAAGCGACGGTTGTGCCGCCATTCAAAGGCTCGGTTTTTAGTCCTCATTAGCACTTTTTGGACAACTTAGCAACCTAAATCGGAGAAGCTGTAACCAAACCGTGTGCAATACGTCAGAAGGAGAGATAGCTTTGTTCCAGCTTCTTTAAGATATTCGGCTTAGGGGCACAGGTAGATAGGTAGGTATAATGTCTGCGAACAGGTCGCCCAAGTAGCTGATGAAAATCCGTCTGATCCTACTGAATGCTACATCGGCTATGTATTACAACCAACCCGGCTTGATAATAAAATCAAGAATATTTGGAATTCCTATTTCCGCTAGTCTACCGAGATTCTCTAAAAATGGGCCTCCCAAGGATCTTAGACGTGTTCTAGCTACAGCCGGTCTTTCACAAAGAATGTGCTCAACAGTAACTATGCTAGTTACGTCTTTGCAACTTCATTGTGAGGAATACCCATGTTTTCCGCTTGTATGCCCAAGGCCATGATCGTTGCAGACCGCTATAAGTTTGTGGAACCCCAGCGAGCTAGGGGGCTTAAAATATACCCGCGGCGGGCTATGCTTGTCGTAAGGAGCGACTAAAACTCCCAAATGATTCTATGGATTGTGTAGCGCAAACCTTGAATATTTATTCGGATAAGATCACCATCAAGGCAATCATCGTACCAAGAGCTATGCTTTGAGGGCATGTTCAAGGAGCATTCGGACACTAAATAAACCCGTACAAAGTAAGGATGCCGCCTCCCGGATGTTTTTTCCTGGGCGAACATACCGTCTGACATCACGGCCTTATAAAAAACGTGATAGACGTGTTGATGCATGAAGTCTAAAAATCTTTGCGATTCGCATCGCACACCTGAACCGAGGGTCGAAGTGGGAAGGAAACGTACGACCAAGTTGATCACGATTGGTGATCAACACGCTAGGGAGGTGGTGTAATTGAGTCTATTGCTTGCAAATTTCTGCTCCACTGAATATCGGTTAATAAGACGCGCCGTGTTTGGAATTATCGATAACAATAATTTGATGTAATATAATTCCGAGAAAGTTAAAGCCGAGTCTCCAAACACTCTAAATAATTATCTGCCATGACAATCTTTTCAGAAAAGGCCATCCTTTAGGAGTCGGCATAAAAACTTGGACAATATGAAGTTCCATTTAGATACCAGATAAGATAATCGTGGCTCAAGTTATAGATACTTTGAGAGTCGTAGCAACGATATAGTGTTAAAATAGGCGGACAACGACTTTGGATAAGTTCTCGGGACAGCTAATCTGCATGATTCGAACCTCCTGGTCACGACACCCAGGTAACGCTATAAAACGCTCTCATTGTATTCAGAAATTCACTTCTGAAAACAGTTTTCCATGTCATCGGCGCAAGCCAAAACTTGGCAGCTGCTTGCTTGAAGGTACTGAAGCAAGTTGTTCAATACCACGACACAAAGACGGGGAGAAAGAAATAGAAACGGCAATTA
>JARSSU010019511.1:0-91110 GCA_029619165.1 Eurosta solidaginis
TATATAGTTTATATTTCCGTGCTGCTTGTTGAGGTACTCCAGTACAAGCTCTTCGTTATTAGTAGTTAAAACGCATATTATGTCATCCACGTATCTAGCATAAAATGACACGCCTAATTTGGACTTCAGCTCCTGTATGTACGTTTCTTCCAGATCTTGCATGAACACTTCCATAAGAATTGCTGATTTGGGGCTTCCCATTCAAGACCGTTTGTTTGTCTATATATTTTATTGTTGAATTGGAAATAGTTTTGACGTAAAGTGGTTCTTAGCGTATTTGTGATTTGCATACTTTTCACTTTGTTTTTTGTATTATGAACTATTGTTGAGCTAACTATGTCCAAAGTCTCCGATAGTGGTATTGATGGGTATAAATCTTTTATGTCGAAAGATACCAATTTGCTGTTCCTTGTTAGCTCTACGATCTCAAGTCTCTCTATTAGTTCTGTTGTGTTAGCTATTGCATATTTGTTCCTTAGCTCCAGAGTATCTTTCAATATCGTTTTTAAATATTTGGACAGTTTGTAACATGGTGCCGATTTAAAATTAATGATGGGCCTCATTGGCGTGTCCGGCTTGTGGATTTTTGGTAGCGCAATCAGTGGAGGAGCCGAAGGGTTCATTTGGACCAATCTATGTGCCATGTTAGAATCTACTATATTTGTTGCATTTTTTATAGCAACTTTGATGTGTTTTTGGTATTCATCTGTGGGATCCTCTCTCATTCTACGACATTTCGTTTCCTCTATGAGATTTTCGGTTTTGGATATATATTGCTCTTTTTCGATTAGCACAGTGGTGTTTCCTTTGTCCGCTTTCGTTGTGACAATATTGTTTTTCCTTAGTTTATGCCGTATATTCTTTATTGTTTTCTCCTCTGTATTCGATTTTTGTCCGTCCTGTGCTTTCACCTCCTTTTTTATGATTTCCCTGCGCATGTGTCTTGCGTGCTCCTGTTCTTCCTGTGGTATCAATGATATTGCCATCTCCGCATCTACAATCGCTTGCTCCGTTTTTCTTACTGTATTCCGGTCCATGATATTGTGCTTCAGGCCCTTTTCGAGAAGTTGTGCCACTGTTGTGAGATTGACGAACTTGTCATGAAACTGGTGAGTTTTTGGTTTTGGTTACCCTCTCGTCGTCCTGCAGCTTCTCCATTTTCGGTTCAGCGACCTGTATTTTTGTTGTAGTTCCTGATCGACCTCTGTCTTAATGCGGTCGAAACATTCCATTAATTCAGTCGTAGGTAGTTGTTCTGCCAATCTTAAATGGATAGATAATAACTCGGCATTTATCTCATCCTTCTTCGAGTATAAGCTTTCCAACTCATATTTTAAAAAATCCTTTTCCGCTTTTCTAAATGTTTTTCTGCTAGATTTGGTATTTGCCTTTATTGTTATTTTAGCGAATTTTGGAGTAACATTAAATTCCAGGCATTGCTCGCCTTTGCTTTATATATTTTCAGTAGGCGTCGCTTGTAAATTTTAAGTAGTCCGTTCGCGTTCAAGTTAAAAGCCTGACAAGCAATAACTGACTTATATTGTTTTGTTGATTTTCCGACAGGATGGATAAATGATGTATATTGGAACGATTTTCCGTCATCCCTTGTCAAATTTGGTTTTGAGACAAACCGGTTTCGGCGTTGTGCCATCATCAGTGTCGATTTTCGTTCTGATCTGTTGTTGTCGTTTGTCCTGTATTTATAGTTCGTACGTACATGAGAGGGTATTGTCAAAATTGATGCTTGTGTATATTTAGTTATGTGTATGTGCTGTGTGTTCATCCAAAATTCAAAATAAAAGGATATAAAAATATATAAAATTAAATAAAAAGTATCAAACTAAATTAACAAAAATTATAAAATCAAAAGAAAAATATAATAAAATGTAATAAAAAAATATACTCAGCCCACCAAGTTTCTTTTAACAATATCACTTTTTTTAAATTAATTTCCCTTGTTTTTCAGTGTCCCTTTGTCAATTTTAATTTTTTTGACATCATCATGTTTGGTGGCCGGAGTTTCAAAACCAGGTTCGTGTCCAGATATAGCATATGAAAGAAGCGTGGACTTAAAAGGGGTGAGTATTAAGTTCTATATACTTAAATAAATTAAGTGCCAGCTCTATAAAGCTAGGCCAATTTTATAGTTCTATGCATAGACTTTAACACCATTTTAAAAGCTTATGTTTTAATTATTTACAGTTCAAAGGTACCTGGTATTTGCAAAGTGTATATCCTTCCGAGAAGATTGAACCTTACCGCTGCCAAAAAAGTGATTACATTCTTGAAATAGCGATAACCCTGAAGTAAAAGACTTCCAAATAAGTAATGAAGAGTAAGTATTTTTAATTGCAGGCAAAGCTTTTGGTTTTAGTTGAAAGTTATGTTGCTTTTATGTTGTTGATTTTACGACAGGGTGTACACGTGAAGTGAAGACTTTTGTGTCAAAAGAAACTTTTTTCAAATTCCAAGTGCATAGGTAAAATATTTGTTTCCCTTTTCGTTCTCAAAAACTAACACTGAAGATGGCACATTACCGAAGCCGGTTTGTACTAAAATCAAATTTGACAAGGAATGTTGGAAAATTGCTCCAATATACATCAATTACTTGAATTGGAACCATTTCCGCCATTCCTCGCAAGTTTGGTTTGGAAACAAACCGGTTTCGGCGTTGTGCTATCTTTACTTACTTACTTAATTGGCGCTTAAGCGTTTAAACGGTTATGGCCGTCCAACAAGACGCGCCAGTCGCTCCTTCTCTCTGCCAACCGGCGCCAATTGGTCACACCAAAGGAGTTTAACTCGTTTTCCACCTGGTCCTTTCAGCGGAATGGGGGCCGCCTTCTACCTCTGCTTCCATAGGCGGGTTCCGATATAAACACTTTCTTGGCCGGAGCGTCATCTTTCATTCGCATAACATGGCCTAGCCAGCGCAGCTGCTGCGTTTTAATTCGCTGGATTATGTTGATTCTGCGTGGAGCTCGTACAGCTCATCGTTAAATCTTCTTCGGTACTCGCCATCACCAACGCGTAGAGGTCCATAAATCTGTGGAAGATCTTTCCTCTCAAACACCCCAGAGCCGCTTCATCTTATGTTGCCATGGTCCATGCTTCTGCACCATATAGCAGGACAGGTACGATAACTGACTTGTAGAGTATGATTTATCGTTTGCCGAGAGAGGACTTTACTTTTCAATTGCCTACCTAGTCCAAAGTAGCATTTATTGGCAAGAGTGATTCTTCCCTGGATTTCAGTGCTGATGTTGTTGCTAGTGTTGATGCTGGTTCCCAAATAAACGAAGTCTTTTACTATTTCGAAATTATGGCTGCCAACAGCAGCGTGGTTGCCAAGGCGCATATGCGCTGACTCTATGCTCGATGACAGCAGGTACTTCGTTTTGTCTTCATTCACCCATCAAACCATCTTTACCGCTTCTTTTTCCAGTTTGGAGTAAGCAGAACTAACGGCGCGGCTGTTTAGGCCGATGGTATAAATGTCATCAGCACATGCGAGTAGTTGACCAAGTTTCACGTTTTATATTGGAAACTAAGGGAGAAATGGCCAAAAATCCTTCTATTTGAACGATCGTTTGTATGGGATATATACTATATATAGCTCCGATCAAAGTGATTTTTTCAGGATATCTTCTATGATATATTAGAATATATATCACCGAGTTTCACGTTCATACTTTTTAAATTGCGGCAGGAATGACCAAAATCGTCTTATCTGAACAATCGGTTGTATGGGAGATATATGTTATAGTGGTCCGATCATACCGGATCCGACAAATGTCTAATATAATACAAAAATACATCCTTGTGCCAAATTTCATTGTAATATCTCAAAATTTGAGTGATTAGTTTGCGTTCAAACCGACAGACGGACAGACGGACGGACAGACGGACATAGCTATAACAACTCAGTTCATCGCCCTGATCAATTCGGTATACTTAGTGGTGAGTCTATCTTCTATATTTCTCAACGTTACAAGCATCGGACCAAAGTTAATATACCATTTCATGTTCATGAAAGGTATAAAAAACTATGACTCAAATTTTCATAGGTCCCTGCTATTATTTCGAACACAGTCGTATATGCAAACACTGTACCTAACAAGGTAAAAACAAAAAATAAAAATAAAAAACTTGTGAAAGCCAAGCACTGCACGTCACAGGCAAGTGAAAAACTGTCAAAAAGAAATAAAAGCCCATATACAATTCCATAAGAGTCTTCTTTTTAGACACAATGATATTTGTGAAACACATACATACCTATATATACATACATACATACATGCATACATACATATCATCAGGATACCACTTAACCCAGTCAGCTATGAACACAAGTGCCAACTCTTTCTCAACTCACTTAAAGGATATTAAAACCGACACACATACATGCAAATATAGAAGGCACATGCATTGTACTCATTTGTTGTTTCAACACGCTAGTCATCCGTCACTTTTGAGAAAGGAAAGAAGTTCGCTTTATATTTAAGTAAGTATATTGAAATACCTTATATGCATATAAAAAGATATTGTACTTAAATTGTTTATATATATTTATTTTTTTGTTTTTGTTACATAAAAGATTTATCATTTTCTGATGTATGCATCGTACCCACGAAAATTGTTCTCAATAAATGATATAAAAAAGGCGTTTGCTGGCTGACGAAAGTTTGCGAACGCATAAAAAAGCTCTGGCTGAGAAAATATTTCTATAGACACCCACACTTGGAGGCGAAGAAAGGGACATCCACTGAGTTTGAAGAAACTTGTGTGGACGAAGACGAACTCAACCACCCCCCCTTCCCGCCTTTTGTAACCGTCGCACACCTCGGGACCGCTTCCACATAATAACTTCAGAGTGGCGTTCCATATTTTTGTAGCTTTTTTTGAGAGCCTTCTGTTGTTCCACGTCCAGGCTCTGCACTATAATTGCTGCTGTCGCAGCATCTGTGTGTCCGTGGAATTAAAACCATCCCTTTTTGGAACCATCTCCCACACCGAGACCGTTTTTGCATAACTTCAGTGTGACATTGCGTATATCGCGTTTTTCAATAACGATCTATTGTTGCTGCGCTTAGGTTCCGCTTTTTTGCTCGGAGTGCGATTTCTATGAAGTTAGTGATTTGTTGGCACTCTTCTGTGCCGCTCAGCGTTTTTGCTGTAACATTATCGACAGTTACTTCTGGCATCACGTTCTGTGCTCTTGCCCTGCGCTTGCCAGGCTAAGACTCCAGCTATTAGGAGTGATACAGCTGTCAGATCTAGAAGCTGCAAGCGGCTTAAATCCTAGGTAGCTTCTAGTATTTGCCAAGAGGACTTCTGGTAACACTGCGGACTTATTCAGTCTATGTGAGGTCCTCACGGACCGGCCAGTTCAACCTAACCTAACCTATCGACAGTTATTTGGTCCAATCTATCCTCAGGCATCTGTCATTTCTGGCTACATTGCGAGCACTTGAAGAGAGTATGTTCAACATCGTCCGCGTCTGCATCGTCGTAAACGCAATTAAGATCTTCGATCTTTTTTATACTATGAAATAATGTTTTGTAGTAACGTAGTAGCTTACCCCTGCAAAGCTCTCGGTATTCCATGCTTCAAAATCTCCTATAAGTTTTGTTGTTCATCTGCTTCGTTGTTCATTTTCCCAACGTTCTTGCCAAAACCTTAACGCTTCCTTCCTGGTCGTTTTGCTTACGACTTTCATGCACTGTTGATACGTCTGCTTTTTAGAGCTTCACATAACCTCCATCTTTTCGTCGCAAATTAGTCGATGAAGAACTTTCCGCTTAACACTTGTTCGGCTGGTCCAGATACAGTGCGATAAGCGGCGGCTACTCTCAGAGCTGATGTTTGCTGTACAGCTGTTAGAAATTGAGAACCATTTTTCTAACGAAAAGTGTTTGTCCCATAGTTTAGAGCCGTACAGTAACATGATAAGATGATATCCATCAACAGGTTTCTTTTGCTTTCCTTTAGTCATCCGGTGTTTCCCATCAGCCTGTTTAGCAACTATAAAAGTATCAGATTGATGCTTTCTCAGTTGCATGTTGAATTCGCCCGCAATATGTTAGTGGAGAGCCTCATCTTACTCCTAAATAGTTGACCACCATCTTATAACCTATTTTTTGTTAGGAGTATGACATCTATTTTTTCTACGGCCATCTGGAGTTCGCGCGAGGCAAGCCACCACTTTATGTGTATCATGACCCGATAAAGTTTTATGCGTCCTTCTTCTCTCTTTAAGGCTGTAATGACTGCATATCCAACTAAGAATACATCAGCAGTCCCCCTATGCAGCTTCGCATGTAACTTTCAGGGTACGCGGATCCTCTGAGGTTTGATATATAAGAACGCAATCACTGAGGTAGCTTCCCATGACGCTCTGTAGGACGCATGGTATTTGGAATTGCTGCTCTCATCTCGCGCTGTTGACATTGTTTCTTAAATCTAAGATGCAAGGACGATGACTCGCTTGTATTTAGCATTACCACGCTCAGCTATTTCTACACTTGTAAGGATAGGTTCAACTACTTCTAAAACGTATTTTACGGGCCTGCAGCTATGCTGGCTGAGTGATAGTCGTGCTAGTTGTTTTACTGCATCTGCGATACGTGGTTTTAGGAGCCTTTTAAAAAATTTTCCGGCTGTTGACGAATTCAGGTACTCTTTGCCTTTACCAATTAACACAATGTGATGCTTTTTCCATGATTCATGGAACAATCCGTCCTTTATACAAACTTTATACATATCCAGTATTACCTTTGGGCGTAATTTTGACATTTCCTTAGTGGCTTCTGCTGGACTGCCCTCTGAACTTGGGCTTTATAATTTTTCAAGCTTCTTACTGCAAGTTGTAACTCAGATGAGAAAATAGCGGAGGTTCTTCAGGTATGCTTATGTGGAACGAACTATCGTCACAGCTGTAGCTAGCTTCGGTGTCGGCATACTGGCCCTAATCTTCTTCAGTACTATCTTGCAACCCATGCCCCCATCTTCTCGAAGCATCACCCGTTTCCGCTTCTTGCTGTTAGCAAATGGATTTTTCCGCTGTTTATTTGCTAGCATTGGCATAGATTTGTCGCATGCCTGTTTGACGCCGGGCATAGTAGCTTCAACACGCTCTTCAGCATTTCATGAGGCGAGGCTATTAGCTCCATCTGCGTGTGCTTCTAATTTTGTCTCACTTTGAATCCTTTGAGCCAGAGCTGTGGTATTTGATACTTGTATTACATACACAAGGAATAGGCCGCAAATGTCATGAAATATCACACACGTTTATCTGGCTTTATCAATCTCAGTCAATGTTAAAAATTTGACAGGGAAACTAACCTTACTTGTAAAGCATTTGTTGAGCAAGGCTCACCAACTCAGACTACCTAAGTTAAAGAAAATCTCAATTTGTAAAATTTTTGGAAAGAAAATCATAGAAATACCAAAACGCACACTCCAGCAGTTTTGCCGTAATGCACAGCTGAGCACATTATGTTAAGTTTAACTTTGATCTCATTACTTGTTATATTCTTCTCAGCTGCTACGCAAAGTGCAGAAGGCATAGTCCAATACCATTTTATGTTATTGTGGCCAATTCGCCAGCATCGACTTTTGGCTTTTCGATGTCACAGCAACTGGGCATAACAAAAACTTTATTCATTACGAAAACTTATGCGGCGCACTAATATTGCTAATAATGCTCCATCTCCATCAAGATCTCAAAAAACACGACTGTTGGCTTATCACTGGCCATATTAGCATTGGACAATCCAACCACCCACAAGCCAAAAAGAAAAACACATTTAGCCATTGTTAGAATATCCATTTTACTTACACATTTGACACTTTTAAACAATGTGTTAATTTGTTGTTGTGACGTTTAGGCCGACAGTTTAACACTCAGTGCAAACTTCCATTGGATGAAACTACCAAACGGCTGCTGCTAAAATTTCAATGTTTTAAGTTTTGTTATTGCAAGCCAAAGTGTGCGAGCGTATTTTAGTGCAGTTTGTGAAAAGTTTGTGGTTTTTTGTACTGATAGGCTCTACGGGCCAAGTGTGGGAACTAAATCAAAGAATGGTGGTAGTATTAGTTCGGAAAGTACAAGCATTGATTAAAATATTAAATCTTTCTTGCTGAGTTTATAAATAGTCAGTTGGCGCCCAAACTTGCGAATTGCATTGTATTCAAAGCTATTATCCAAACCTGACCTGTAACAATTTCTCGAATCAAGGAGCTTCTTTTTGGTCTTATGCTTCCCAGTTTTCGAGATCTGAGTCCACAAAATTATGATTTGGATACTTCTTCTATCATAGCGCCATCACAAAGCTAGACTATAAATGTCGAAAGGCGGACAAGATCGTAAGAAGAGATTATAGATACCTTAGCAATAGCGGTGAATCGAATAAGGTTTATTAGCAAACCTACCTTAGACAGCCTCAGTCAAATTAAAACGAAAAGTTGTTTTTTTCTAAAATCTAAACAGATTACAGATCAATTTTCTGCATAGCAGTGAAAATAAAATTAATAAAGGAGTGATTAAAACTCAATTCTAAATCTCGTCTGCTATCGGAGCTCTTTTGGACAAGTTATGGTAGACGAAGAAATCCCTGTGCTGTGACATACAGCAAATTGCGGGTGTTCAACTGAAACTCTCGTGAGCTGCTTCAGCAGGAAGAATCATACCCCCACCCCCTTTCGCCAGTAGCTAGGAAGCTGATTACTACACTCAAAAAAATTAAGGTTGGGATGAAAACCATACTCACATTAAGACAGCGTTGAATTCCAAGGCTATACCATTCACTACTTTGGTATGGTCTTGAAAGTTCAATGTAGTCATATTAAATCGGTACCGGAACAGTCAGGTTAGTAACGCAATGGTGCTTGTTACCAGAGTGTACTGGACCGGCAACGGAATATCAACATGGATAGCACCCATTCTGGGAGTGTATTTATCGCTACAAGAAGAAAAGGAATATGACCATTAAACTCAATACTGAAGCTGCAAGACTAAAGTTCAAGCACATACGCCAAATGGATATGAATTTGGTATTGTAGGTAAGGAGATAAGATCACGTTGATCAAAAAAGCTGGCATCCACACAATGCACTATATCAGAATAATTAGTCCTTTTTCAGTAGCGTCTAGCTCAAGTGCAAAACTTACGTTAAATTTCACTTAATTATATGTAGCTCTTAAATATAGTATAGATCTCGATCGATCGATGGTTATTGATAGACTATCCTTCTCCGAGCTTGCATATATCGGCTACAGCATTCTCCTAAGAGGATAGAGAGAAGAGGTACCTTTAGAAACCCTACGCAACGAGTTGGACGAAAATCCAGAAACATGTAAAAACAAAACTGGGGCAAACCAGTGGGGTTGCCAATGCGGAAGAACTGAAGGAACCGAATGAATTCCGGTAATATACGCTTATGAATGCATAAGCAGAGCTTGCCCTCTCCGAAAAGTCTAATGGAAAAATGTCTAGTCGGTCAACGAGTGGTCCAGCCGAAACAGCGCGGTTGAAGGAGGTCCTAGCTAGAGGAGATATAGTTCAGGAACTAATGAAGAAAGGAAACGAGGAATAGCGATGTAATAGTGAGTGTCCCTTGGAGCGCTTTTCGAATCACATTTCCCTTTGGGAGATGATCCAGGAGAGGAAGCAGACAGCAATTACACTTCGATCACGGATCGGGTAGTGCCGGGTTTGGTGGTCGATACTAAGGCGGAGAAGACTTTGTCAAAATTTGAGTCGCCTGATCTAGATGTTATGCTTCTTGCCATGCTACAAATTTCGAGTAGACCGTGCGTGGTTAAAATAATATTCTATGGACTAGAATCATGTATCTCACTCTTGGAGAACTGCTTTTGTAGCACTCCTACCAAAGGTAGGGCAGATCGGTCATATTTATCCCGAGAGCTACAGGCCCATTAGCTTAACATCATTTTTGCTCAAAACATTTCGAGGCTGATTATGTGGAAGTATACATAAATTCCAACACGGATGAAAGACTGTTTTCCAAAAGGTAGACATGCACTGCATAGCGTGGTTAAAGTATAGAGAAAGCCCTGGAATATAAGGGGTGTACATTCAGTCATAGCCAAATGGACCGGCTGCATGTTAAATTGCATGAAGGTTACTACGCAATGGGGGTTGTATGATGCCACGACATCGGTGAACAGGGACACGCTGCAGAGCGGATATTATAATCTCTGTTGTGGACGCTGATCTTTAACCAACTGCTCAGACGGTTCGATGAGGGACCCGTCAAACTTGCGGCGTACATAGAAGATGTTGCCGTAGTCATAAGTGAAAAGTACCACCAAAAAAAACGCTATTTGACGAATCTTGCGCTTCGGGATATACATACCTGGCATCTTATATTAGGTTGACCGCGAAAATGCGGTCTTGTTTACAAAGAGGTGCAGGATCCCAAATTGAAGAAGGCCTAAGCTAGAATTGGTGACCGTACAGAAGAAACCTTGCGTAAAATATATAGGAGACATTCTGGACAGCAAGTTGTCGTGGAAGCTCAACGTGGGGGAGATAGTGACGAAGGCTTCGACGGCACTTAAAACTTGTAGTATTTGCCATGAGGATGGGGTATTTAATAACATGGGTCCTGCTTTTTGAAAGGGTTTTCCCTTTTGGGTTGTCGAACAACTCTATTGGCTCAGTCATTCTATGTGGTGTTCTCACGGCTCGCCCAGTTTAACATAACGTAATCTAATATAGATCTTAACACCTCATCTACTAGCCTTTTTGCACTAAAAAATTTTAAAATTTGTTTAAACTTATTTTTTTATAAAGACATACTTTTATATAAATGCTTCTTTAACCTTCCTCGAGCTCACTCTGTTTATGTTTGCTTCACAACTTTTCACTGCATGGGAGTTGTGTTTTGCTTATTCGCTTACATTCCTTTTTTGCGTTCTTACAATCGCGAAGTTTTCATACGAAATAAAATTTGTTCTACTCAATTTCTCGCCTTTATAGTTTTGTGAAGTGCATTTACCGCATTCTTCAGCATTACCAACCCCTTCCCCCCCTTTTAACTACTTTTTTTCCTACTATCTTAGAGTTTTTGTTCCGTTACTAAAGTTTTGTCAAAATTTATTTTTGGTGCACATGTAAATTTTTCCTCTCAACACTACATACTCCTTCCGGCAATTGAACCCTTCTAAGCACTTGAATCGGTTATACTTGTTGTTGCATACTTTTTATAATATTCTATATTTAATGTACCAAAGATGTTGATACCGTAAACAATTTTGAATACAATAGACTGGACTTATGTAAGGCTTCAGTGCTTGACTGCAAAGCTCAAGAAATATGTCGTTCGAAAAATTAGTATTCGTGGACTTTTTCTTGTGGATTTGTTACTACACTGCAAAAATCGTTGGATCATGTGTTCCACTGGAGTACTTACCATTATACTCCACTGTAATACAGCAATGGACCAACTCATGTTTCTACACGAACATATTGTAAGCCGATCATTGCTCGTTTTGAACCACTGTAATCACTACACGATGTTTATTGGACTGTGGGTACTCCATGGATTACTCTGATGTAATGCGGAGCTGGAGTATATGGTCCAGTCCTAGGACATCGCAATGTTAATTGGACCATATTTTTTGTATGAATTGTGGGTAATTTTGGAGCACTCGGTTGGTCCATAGCGAGTATTCCATACATGCATGCATGGAGTACTCGCGATGTTTGCAGGGTAATAACTTGTACTGCTTTCAGTCAGCAGGTAGTTTTTGTTGCCGTTGTAGCGATAAAAACAATCCCCGAAGGTTTTCGCGAGTGTTACGTATGTTGATGGTCCTTTACCAGATATATATCCGGTACGTTACGTTAACAAGCACCATTAAGCTACAAGCCCGATCATCTCGTTAACAATTTGATATTCCCACATTGAACGTTCTAGGCCATCCCACCACCTACTTCCTAGTTCCGTGCGGATCTCTGGGGTCACCAGGGCCTCGGCTGCGGTTGGAGAAGCTCGCATCCCCTTGAAATGGTTGCACTACAAAATTCATTGAATCATTTGGATATTTTAGTTGCCTCTTATGACAGGCATACTTGTCGAGGTAATATTCTAATCCCTAACCCGCTGGGGGTAAACTACATTCGTGGCAGGTATTGCTGTTCTAGAAAAGTTAATTTCTTAAAGCAAGATATTAAATTTTAATGAGATCATTTCATTTGTAGTAAAATCGATTCTACAAGCTCCTTCGCGACACACATAAGCAGGAAGGTATGTATGTTTACTGCTAACCATTAGAACAATTGTCGAAGCGCAAATACAATTTCTGGTTGTCATTTAGCTTCACCGATTTGTGATTTCAAAAAAAAACTCAACACAGTCTGATACACAAATTAAGCACTGTTTGCTTTCTGCTAGATGACGATGCATGGATGGCTGGTTGTTAAATGGTCGCTGAAAACAGTTTTCTGCATGAACATCCAATTGTTTTGACTGGAGAAGATTGAAGTACTTGCTGTTAGAAATGCAAATATGAGGCTACAGAGATGGCGGTGTAAAGAGGAAATGTTTAAATGTGTGGTCATTATGACAAGCTCGAAATGTGAACGGACTGGAACAAAAAAGAGATTCACCTCACATGTTGCTCATTTAAAGTTTAATTGTCATACATAAAGCGTTTAGTATTTTGCTGGTGAATATCTTCAGTTCTTTTGCAGTTATCACCACTTAAAAATGTTTACGACATTTTAAATTAAGCAAAATTTAATAAAATTAAGGTAAAAAATTTAATAAATTTTTTTGTAATAAAAATAAAATTTGCAGCAGGTATGATGCAACATGAAAACTAACTTATTGTAACGAATTTAGGGGATTCCGCTTATTTGCAACCTTCTACTAACGTTGGTATCGCTAAACTGTTGAATAAATAACTTTAAATTTTCAATAATGCAAAATGGCCTTTATTAAAGTACTTCACAATAACACTGATACTTCACAACCAATAGCTTGCTTAAATCAAACTGATTACTGATTACTCAGCTTTAACTCCTTTTATACTTGGTAATGTCTCGTTCGCATACTTCTAGGCGTTTCTATTTCTAGAATTTACTACTCTTTTACCAGCTTTAAATTTCTCAGCTAACTACAGATGCACGATTATTACAGCTTCTTGCATAGCCAATGTGCGTGTATATGTGAGTGATACTTCCACAGATGATTGCCTACTTTTGGGAGTATCTCAGATATATGCATGTGTTTGTGCGTTGCTCTCCGCTGCTTGTATGGACATATGTACAGACATAATGATTGATTTGTTGATGTGCATACAAGTCACTGCTTAGTATTGGCTTAAAGATGATAGTATCCCTTAGTGTTGCTAATATTCGTCACATTATTTTAATACTGACTTTAACGGGACTGCTCGAAAGAACAAACGTTATCGACTTTTATAGGTGATTTATCGATTGATATTGAAATGTTATCGGTTTTTAACTGAGTGTCATAAATTTGATATGGGCTTGTTAATGATCTATTATGGAAAAATTGTCCATTTTTTATCGAAAAGATATCTATTTGTTATCGAAAAATTACCGATGTATTTTCAAAAAAGTGTCGATTTTTTATTTAAAAGTTATCGATTTATTATCGACGTATTACAAACTTTTTACCAGCGTGTTGTCGAAAAGTTATCCAACTTTTTTTAACAATTTTATGATTTGCTATCGGAAAGTTATCGATTTCCTTATCGAATGCATATTGAAAAGTATTCGAATACTTTTCGAATTATTTTTTATGTTATCAAAAGAGTGAGCGATTTCTTATTAAAAATGTATGGGAGTGTTATTAATTTTTAACGGCGTGTTATAGAGTTTTGTCAAAAAGTTAGAAATGTTTTATTAAAATATAATCGATCGAAAATTAATAGATTTCTTTTTGGGAAATTCCCAGTTAGAAACTCAGCGTGTTTTCGATTTGTCATCGGCGACTCATCGTTTGTTATGAAGCAGATACCGATAAACACATAATCGATGACACATCTGTAACCTGCCGATAACAAGACGATAAGAAACCAATACATTGCCGATGACTCGACAATAGCAAGCAAGTACTAAAGCGATAAATGGACCATCATAACACGCTGTAACACGCGTGGTAAAGCTCCTTTTTACTTTTCCTACAAATTGAGCGGACGGGACCTAATAGTTTTACGCCGACTCCGAGGGGCATCTGCAAGGCAGATGAGTTTTTATTGAGAAGCTTTTCATGACTCAAATACACTAAAATTTGATGTGACTTTGCCCAGGGCGTGACACCAGGATCTTCGGAGTGGTAAGCAGATCACGCTACCACCACAACAAGCTGCCGATAACAAAGCAATAAGTTGTCGATATCAATTGTTGACGATGAGAAGCCGGGGAAGCTTTGATCAAAAAGCACAAAATTATTTGTTGTATTTTTTTATGCTCCGTATTATGGAACGCGGGCTGAATCTACTTCGCATTTGATACTTACCTTTCAAGGAAATGGTGTCCACTTTCTCCATTGTCCACAGTCCGGTGCAACAACGGCTATTTTATTTATATTGCTTTTTCTTGTAAATTTTCAAATTTAGACCACTAAGACCCAGCGGGTTAGGGGGTCAGAATATACCCGCGGTAGGTATGCCTGTCGTAAGAGGCGACTAAAATACAAGATTCAAAGGGGCTGTGTAGCGCAACCCTTTCAGGTTGCCAGTGCAATATACTGCTTCTCCAAACCCAATTGGCAGCCTCACCAAGCCGCGGCGAATCCTGTTTCACTCGCACACGAGGCTCCGGCGACCCCAAGCTCCTCTTGGAATTTGGTGGTGGGGAGGGAGGGATGGCCTGAAGGTTTAATGTGGCCATCGTTCCCGAGAAGGTCGGGCTAGCACCTTAATCGTGCTGTGTTACCGGAGCGTACCGATCCTGTAGCCAGCAAAGCACCATCACATCGATAACACTCCCCAAAGCCTTCGGGGAGAAACCTTATCCCTACAACAACAACAACAACTGAGATGAAAAGTTCATGTTTTAAAATTTACCAAGACAAAAAGGAGAAGAGGAGGCGTAGGGTGATGAGTCAAGAAATACGATAGTGGTTCAGGTGATACTATACGTCAGACCTTGCACGCGAGAAAAAAGCATGGTCGGTAAAATCTATGAGGGTGCGGGAGCCGCTGGCATGGCCGACCAAAGTAGGGGAGGAGTGAAGGAAACGCTACCTCCTCAAGGGGTTGCCAGCATCTTTTTCTTTTTCGCCAGCAACCTTGTATACTGCAAACGATTCCAAAAGGAAACTGCCAAGAACACCACAAGCAAACAAAAAACTTCTTCAAAATTGATTTTTCGCCATAGAACTTAATTTTTTAATAATGAAAAAAAAACTCGTGTACGAAGCAGAATAGTTTTTAGAATAGTTTCATGGTTTTTGGCGGAGGAAACCCGGGCTGAGGAAAGGGGGGAAATCGCAAAGGCCTAGAACTTCCATCCTAGAAAACCATAAAGGAAGCAAAGAAAACGTTGTACAAATAAAAGTATTAGGGAATATAGTACATTTGGATAGATTGGTCTAAAAGTTAAAGGAACTTGGGGCTGCTGAAACTGGACCTACTCGCCATGACTTGACTGATTCGGGATAAATCTTATAACGCGCTGGCATCCTTCGGCTAAGCAGAATGGTATCATATAGTTAAAGGGCTAAGGGGAGTTGATTCAACCCTTCTAAAGTAAAGCAAAAACGTGCCGTAAAGATAATGAACGCAGCAATAATGTACTCCATACCACTCCATGCCGTATGCATCCCATGTGTGGTGAGGTCAGAGGACGAGCTGTGACAGTGGCAGAGCCAGATCGCGAATATGCCATTGTGGTATACCTAGTCGGCTGATTCTTAATCTACCGAGCGTAGGACAAAAACACTAAACGTATTTTACCGTTTGTCTCTGCAGACCGGACCTACTATATCTGCTTTCATTGTGCTACAACGATTATATTGGTAAAGGTCGATAAACGAAATACTATATCTATCTTCCCTCTGCCCACTCCACTTTGATAAGAATACTCATAACTGCTCGCGAGCATTAAAAATTGTTAAGTTTACTGGACATATAGCATTTGTTTCCGTTTTTAAATATTGGAAGTATGTATTCATCATCATTTTGGATTTCTTTATGTGGTCTAGTAAATCACACTACTATTATTAAATACACAATCCAACTTTTCCTTAAATCTCCTAGTGCTCCTTTTTGAATTTGCTTTCATATCACTTGTGGTGAATATTTGCTTTGGCCCAATGCCGAATTGATGGATTTTTTAGCCTCTTTCGCTTAAACGTTTCCTTTTTTGAGTTTGCTTTTTACGCTCCGATTCTAGTGTGGTAACAACATTCTTCGCCACGGTAACGAAATCATGCGGCAACTTTTACACCCTTTTGGTATTCTACCTGCGAAAATAGCCGGATAATTTTTACCCACAAAAGTAGGTGGTTACATCGAAATAACCACACAACAGCTGTTGTTCAGAAAAGGGCAAAACTGAGCAATAAAGAATTGTAAGCGCAAATAAGTAAAGATAATAGTAGAAAAGTGTTGCCTCTTGCTATACATATTTGTTTACATTATGCACTTACAATATACCTATGTAGAAACCTAACATATATAATATGCATATACACATCGTCCCGTTTATTCTTTAACCTCGTATCTACAAGTGAAACATTTTCGGTAAAGCGAACACGGTTGCCACACCATGTTTTCGTTTGTGACAAAAATTCATCGAAAAAAAGAACCAAATTTTTGTTTTATTTTATTAGTATAAAATACAAAATTTTAGGATGTTTCTATATAAAATTTGACTAAACATAGTGAAGACTTTCCTTTAATTCAAGCTGAACAAACAAATATATGTGCAAGCAACCAAAAATGGTACTATATTTTGACATAGGAAAAGTCTATGGCTTTCACCAACCAAACGTTGTGAATCTAGTTTTGGTCAAAAAGTTCTTGGTTCCAGCATTACGTTGTTGATTGCAATTAAATAAAATGTATGGTGCAGTTAGGTTTTAGTAAGAGACGGTTCAAGATTTGCGTTCTGGTGTTGCCGAACTATGTATGTGGAAAACTCAGTAAATCATAAATGAAACTAGGCAATTTTGTTGGTGCTATTTTTGCCTTTCTCTTAGCGTTTAAACTTAATATCAGATCCTAGATTCAATAAGTGTGAGTTTTGATCCCAGGAGTCAGGGATTCTGCTGGCACCTACGGGAATAATTTTATACAAAACATTTCGGAAGGAAATCAATCAAATCTCTTTTGCATTTGCTTCCTTCTGTCTTCGAGTTAAAATATTTCTTGTTCGAAGATACTTAGTTTTCAATTACCTTGTGTGGCTTGACACCACAATAGTCCTGGAATTCCTTGAAATCATTGAGCTGGGTGAGAAAGATTTAAATATCAAATTTCCAAACGAGAAGTAATGCATCGAATTTCTTTGTATAAATTTGAAAGTATACTAGGCGAGAAGAAATTTTTATTTGCATATATTTTACATAGTGTTGTATAACCGATCGAAATATCTAGCCGTTATTAATATTATTATAAAACAAGAGTTTTTTTTTGATTAGTCGGTTATTTCATCAACAATTAATGACAATGTGTTTGCCAACACTTTTCTTTTTAATGCCTGGCTTAATTATATCCTAGGTGAAATGTTATTGTTCTGGTATATTTTACTGACTGAGCAATTTTTTATGGTGAGAGTTTGAAGTAAATTCAAAATTTTATGGAGGCTAACGAAAGTGTGGCGAATTCTTTGGGCAATACTGTGAATTTTTACCTGAGTGAAAAAGAAAGAAAAGTACCAATCGTGGCTACTGCCTAAAAAAGACCAAAATTGAAGAAAAGGGACCAGCGGACCAAATGGGGTTGGAAGGGACCATTTTTGGTCCAAATGGACCAAAGTGGCAACGGTGAAAGCGAAGAAAACTACCATTCAAATTTCTCCACAGACACTGGTGAGTTTCTTGGTGATGTGATGACAGCGTTACCACTTGGGCCAGAGTCGCGAATAAAAGAACTGGTAACGATATTCGGTTACATAATGTTCTGAGAACTATTTTACCGGTAACGCTCAGAATCGAGGCGTTACAAGGAGTTTTTTTTAGCGTCATTATTAGGGTGGTTACAAGGTATATGGTGAGTTTTAATTTTTGTTCTATCTTTCGGGGCACCCTTCTAAAATATGCTTATAGATCAGAAAATGATTATTGCAAAGTTCCAGGCCAATCCGATAATGTCAAAAGGTGCTTCATTTAGGTCAAAGTTAGGAAAAACAGAGATTTTTCAGAAAAAAAATTTAGTGTAGTGTTTTAGTGAACTTGGCTCGTATACCGTTGAATATTTCAATGTCCAGAGACGTTTGCATGGAAATTAAATTAGGGTTATCCACTATGACCTGATCTGACAAATGCTAAATACTGCTAAAGATAACCGTTTTATAAAAATATTATTAAGATCAAAATCAATATAAAATAAAAAATTACCTATCGAATGGTGTACGAGTCAAGTTCCTGGCACAAATGGTTTCACTTTTACTGACGAAACACAAAAAATATTTTCTGAAAAATCGCTGTTTTTCCAAACTTTGACCTCAATGGGGCACGTGTTAACATTATCGGAGTGGCCAGAAACTCTGTATGCATCATTTTCTAATCTATTGGCATATTTTATGGGGGTGCCCCAGCGGAAAATGTAAAATTGATTTCTTGTGGCCACCCTAATCCAATATGAATAGCGTGATAGCTGCAATCACGCATATACAAGGGTGTATATGTATGTGTGTTATTTGTTCTCTAACACATCCTTACCAACAATCTATTCAATTTTCGTTTATTCACGTCTCTTCCGTTTTTTGTCAGCTGGTTTTTCGGAAAACGTATTAAATTGAAAAAATCTATTGTAAGCTTCCTTTCAATCTTTCAATTTCTCTTCCATGTACCTACCTTATCTAGCGAAAGTCACTGACAATTAAATAATTTTTGGCAGCAAATTGTAAGCTTATTCGCACAATAGCCGAATGCTTGCTAATTTTGGAAGGCCATTTTTTGGCAGTCAACTGATTTTTATTTAAAAAATTGTTTTATGTTTTTCTGATGTATTTTTTTTTAACAAAATAAAGGAGACAGTTTAGACTATTTTCCTCCATTGTTTCTACTGATTTAATCACGGCTACTCTCGCAGCTTGTAGGATTTGTTTATTTCCAGATTTTCGCAGTAATGCGCAAACTCTTCTGCTTCCATTACTTTTACGTGTATTGCTTGGTCTGTTATTTGAGCTCCCTTGCGCTAACCTACCTCGTCTAATGTAGCTCAAAGAACCCCATCGAAGCGCAGGTAGGGAACTAGGTAGTCTCTAGGTAGTTCGTCCAATATTATATGACGCTATACTACTATGGCCGTATAGTCTGCGCTCAAGTTGCTGCGAGGCATTTAGTCTCGCTTTCAGTTGTTAATCTTCGCTACCTGGCCCAGAGGTGAAACGTACAGAATGGCATGAAGTGCAGCTGTCGGGGTTGTTTTCAGGGCTCTCGTAATGCTAAGCATTGATAGCCAGGGCGAAGGGAGGCTAACTTTCCGGGGTAGGTTCTTTTTTGAGTGGCCGTCCACCAAACAAGGACTCCATTATACAGGATAGGCTTTAGAATTTCTGTGAATATCCAATAAGTGAGAGGGCGGTGCTTATACTCCAGCATTCTTTTACATGCATAAAAAGCCACTCTCTCCTTCACATTGTGCTTCCATATTTGGGACAAGGTTTCTCCTGCAGGGTCACACATCCTAGCTTATGCCTTGAACGATTCGGGACCTTATTCCTCCTATTATACAAGACTATATACGTCTTTTCCGCATTGGCGCTCAACTCGTCATTAGGCGTGTAAATTCCGAGTTCCCGATCCATCAAAGAGTTAATTTTGTAAAGTCCGCAGCAGAGGTGAAAATATCGAGTTGCGTGTGCGAATAATTTCATCGTACGCGCAGTCTCTTATGTAAACTTTTATACTACACTAATCACATAACTAATTTATATATTTTATTTGCATTGAGTAGCAGATTGAAGAGATTTACTCAAATATTTGTTCGCACCCGAAAATTGGTTTACCTACATTCAAAAAGTGAGCCTCGCTTCCCCACATCTCTCTTTCTACCATTCTCGTCTACTTTCTCTGTCGCTTCTCATCTTACTTATTCTTGTCCATCTCTTATTCTATTCATCCCCATCACGCTCCCACTCACACTCTTACTCTAACTCCAACCCACACTTCAACTCCCACTCCTACTCCCACGCCAACTCCTCTTCCACTCCCACTCTCACTCACACTCCAACTCTCACTCTCCAAGTTTCACTTAATCGAAATAAATGCAAATTTTCTTTTGATTTGACATTCTTCTGCACAGCAATATAAATTTTGAGTTATGAACAGAATAATCAAATTTAGAGTAAAAAGCGTGACATATCGCCTAAGAAAATTTGTTTTCTTAGTTTAGTTATATTTCTTTCAGGCGCAGGTGGCTACTATTAACGAGGCCGTTGAGCACCTGAGTAAGGCTGTTCACGGCTATAACCAAATGTGTATTTAGTCTGACAGCCAGGCTGCACAAAAAAGCGCTTGGATCGGTCTCATGTAAGTCCAGTACAGTAGAGAAGTGCAGCAAATCTCTCAAGGAGATCGCTGAGCAAACTTCCCTTAGTCTGGTATGAGTGCCTGGACACTCGGATATAGCGGGCAATGAGATGGCTGGCGAACTTGCAAGAGGGGGCACATCCGCTCAGATTTCGTCGTCTTGGAAGGGATTGAGCATGCCGCTCGCTACCTGTAAGCTCACTTTGAAAGGGATTTTTCTTAGGGAGCGGGTGTGAGATGGAGCGATCTTGAATCCTGCTACCACGCTAAGCTCGTGTGGCCTGAATGGGATGCGAGACGAACGATACGTCTCCTTCTTCTTGGAAGGGGGGACATATCTCTGGTGGCTGGACTTATAACCGGCCACATAGCAATCAGGTGGCATGCAGAACGGCTGGGAGCTCCCTATAATGATTCCTGCAGGAGCTGCAAAGATGAAGAGGAGATAGAAACAGTCAAGCATTTTCTGTGCGATTGTCTTGCACTTTGGCATAAGAGGAAGAAATCTCTGGGATCTCCTTTTTTTGACGATCTTTGTGATCTGGTTAACTTGGAACCTAAGAAATTCCTGACGTTTACTAAATCGACCTGTTGGTTTGAGTAGGAGAGAGATCCACGTGGTATCACTATGGGACCTTTATGGGCCTAAGTGCACTGGTGCTCGCACTGGTGGCCACTCTAACCTAACCTTAGTTATATTTATTTATCATATTTTATGGAATTAAATTGCTTACCCAAACATGACCGGAACCTTAACTCACCTCTTGCAACCTGCGAACAGAGCGCAAGACTTTGAGGAAGCATGTCATAATTTCAACAAAAATATCCTAATGATAATCCTGTTACATAATTGGAGACACTGACAGAAAGAAAATCTCGCTGCTTTGTAAGGACAAAATAAAAATGAAAAACAAAACTTAAGATTTTTATAGCAAAAATTCCAACATTTTGTGAAGCAGACAGAAATATTGCGGTATTCCGCATAAAGTGAAACGTAGTATTTATTTGACAAAAGACAAGTCTGGGATAGCAAATACCATAGCTGTTTGGCCGGTTCGTTTGCTCACAAGCTTGCAAGAGCACGTAATGCCGAATACGACGCCCATTTACTGAGAATTTCCATAGAATTTTGAATATCAACAATTGGGTAGGGAAATTTTTTTAGTTCGTATATATTAGTTGTTATGCAGTAGTTTCACAGTAAGTATGTATGAATATATCCCCTGCTTCTCCCCTGTATGTGCATAAGTGCTCATCTGGCCGTGAAGTTAGCGAAGGACTTCCGCAGAATTAATGTGTTGCAAGTTATTCATGACACTGACGCTGAATTACGACTTTAAAAGCAATGCGTATCCCTTTTTATGAATTAACTGCTTTTCTTCTTTTTTTCCTTTTTGAGCACAAAATTTTCGTAGCCATTTGAGTTGTGATGGCCGTTGCAGCCGGATGTGACTGTGCAACGCAAACTAGCAATGCTTTTAAATATTCAAGCTGCGTCTTTTTTATTTTGAACTTCAAACTAGGCACGAAAAATTTGAAGATAAAATATTTTCTTTACGAATTCTCGTAAATACATTCTAAGCAAGTAAATAACAAAAATGTAAGGCGCGATAACCTCCGAAGAGATCTAAGGCCGAGCTTCTCTTCCAATTTGCGTCGTGCTCCCCTTGATTTTCTCTACAAATTGGCCGGACGGGACCTACATGATTTTATGCCGACTCCGAACGGCATCTGCAAGGCAGATGAGTTTTCACTGAGAGCTTTTCATGGCAGAAATACACCCGGAGCGCTTGCCAAACACTGCCGAGGGGCGACCGCGCTTAGAAAAATTTTCTTCTAATTGAAAAACCTTATTTCTAAAATTTTTGATGTTGCTTTGCCCGGGGTTTGAACCCAGGGCATCCGTTGTGGTAGGCGGAGCACGCTACCATCACACCGCGGTGGCCGCCTAAGCAAGTAAGGAAGGTTGAGTTCGGGTGTAACCGAACATTAAATACTCAGTTGAGAGCTATGGTGACAACATAAGGGAAAATAACCATGTAGGAAAATGAACCGAGGGTAACCCTGCAATGTGTTTGTATAACATGTGAAAGGTATTAAAGAGTATTTTATGATGGAGTGGGCCATAGTTCTATAGGTGGACGCCATTTAGGGATATCGCCATAAAGGTAGACCAGGGCTGACTCTACAATTTGTTTGTACGATATAGGTATCAAATAAAAGGTATTAATGAGGGTTTTAAAAGGGAGTGGTGATAGTTGTATATGTGAAGGCGTTTTCCAGATATCGACCAAAATGTGGACCAGGGTGATCTAGAACATTATCTGTCGGGTGCCGCTAATTTATTTATATATGTTATACCACGAACAGTATTCAAGGTTTTTTTATTTCGCTCTGCCAAACTTTTTCATTTTATTCTACTTAATATGGTAGGTCTCACACCCATTTTACAAAGTTTTTTTCTAAAATTATATTTTACGTCAATAAACCAATCCAATTACCATGTTTCATCCCTTTTTTCGTATTTGGTAGAGAATTATGGCATTTTTTTCATTTTTCGTTATTTTCGATATCGAAAAAGTGGGCGTGGTCATAGTCGGATCCCGGCCATTTTTTTACCAATACAAAGTGAGTTCAGATAATTACATGAACTGAGTTTAGTAAAGATATATCGATTTTTACTCAAGTTATCCTGTTGATGGCCGAGCGGAAGGACAGACGGTCGACTGTGTATAAAAACTGGGCGTGGCTTCAAACCGATTTCGCGCTTTTTCACAGAAATAAGTTATCGTCCTAGAATCTAAGCCCCTACCAAATTTCACAAGGATTGATAAATTTTCGTTCGAGTTATATCATTAAAAGTATCCTAGACAAATTAAATGAAAAAGGGCGGAGCCACGCCCATTTTGAAATTTTCTTTTATTTTTGTATTTTGTTGCACCATATCATTACTGGAGTTGAATGTTGACATAATTTACTTATATACTGTAAAGATATTACATTTTTTGTTAAAATTTGACTTAAAAAAAAATTTGTTTAAGTGGGCGTGGTCGTTCTCCGATTTTGCTAATTTTTACTAAGCATACATATAGTAATAAGGGTAACCTTCCTGCCAAATTGCATCATGATATCTTCAAGGACGGCCAAATTACAGCTTGCAAAACTTTTAAATTACCTTCTATTAAAATTGGGCGGTGCCACGCCCATTGTCCAATATTTTACTAATTTTCTATTCTGCGTCATAAGTTCAATTCACCTCACATGAATTTTACGAACATAAGAAAAATGGGAAAATGCGTAAATCCATTCCAAATTAAGGACTCATTAAAACTTTGAACAAGATCTTGATTATGTCACACCGCTTAAGTTGGAGCAGTGTTGTTACTCATTTTAAAAAGCTGTTTAAATATTTTGTATTTTTCATCATTAAGGGCATTGAAATTTTAATTACGCACTTCTAACCAAAAATTTGCTCAAGGTTAAATGGGTTGAGTGCAAAAAAAAATGTCGTTCTATAATTCCCCCAATAACCAAAATAAACATAATGTAACTTTTTAATAAGTTTTCTCAAAAAAAATTAAGCTTAAAAAACGTGGTTGGGACCCCACATTCTTTTGTACAAACATTAAAAAGTCTACAGTAAGATCGTTGTTTTATTTGAAGCGACGTAAACTCATTTTCAAACTTTCTAGAGAAACCGTCTAAAACACATGCATTTTACGACCATAAGAAAGATGGAAAGATACTTAAATTCATTCCAAATTAAGGTCTCATTAAAACTTTGAACAAGATCTTGATTATGTCATACTGCTTAAGTTCGAGCAGTGTTGTTACTCATTTTAAAAAGCTGTTTAAATATTTTGTATTTTTCATCATTAAGGGCATTGAAGTTTTAATTACGCACTTCTAACCAAAAATTTGCTCAAGGTTAAATGGGTTGAGTGGAAAAAAAATTTCGTTCTATAATTCTCCCCAATAACCAAAATAAACATAATGTAAATTTTGACCAAGTTTTCTTAAAAAACATTAAGCTTAAAAAACGTAGTTGGGACCCCACATTCTCTTTGTACAAGCATTAAAAGGCCTACAGTAAGAAGGTTGTTTTATTTGAAGCGACGTAAACCCATTTTCAAAATTTCTAGAGAAGCCGTCTAAAACACATGCATTTTACGAACATAAGAACGATGGAAAGATACTTAAATCCATTCCAAATTAAGGTCTCATTAAAACTTTGAACAAGATCTTGATTATGTCACACCGCTTAAGTTGGAGCAGTGTTGTTACTCATTTTAAAAAGCTGTTTAAATATTTTGTATTTTTCATCATTAAGGGCATTGAAATTTTAATTACGCACTTCTAACCAAAAATTTGCTCAAGGTTAAATGGGTTTGAGTGCAAAAAAAATGTCGTTCTATAATTCCCCCAATAACCAAAATAAACATAATGTAACTTTTTAATAAGTTTTCTCAAAAAAAAATTAAGCTTAAAAAACGTGGTTGGGACCCCACATTCTTTTGTACAAACATTAAAAAGTCTACAGTAAGATCGTTGTTTTATTTGAAGCGACGTAAACTCATTTTCAAACTTTCTAGAGAAACCGTCTAAAACACATGCATTTTACGAACATAAGAAAGATGGAAAGATACTTAAATTCATTCCAAATTAAGGTCTCATTAAAACTTTGAACAAGATCTTGATTATGTCATACTGCTTAAGTTCGAGCAGTGTTGTTACTCATTTTAAAAAGCTGTTTAAATATTTTGTATTTTTCATCATTAAGGGCATTGAAGTTTTAATTACGCACTTCTAACCAAAAATTTGCTCAAGGTTAAATGGGTTGAGTGGAAAAAAAAATTTCCTTTCTATAATTCTCCCAATAACCAAAATAAACATAATGTAAATTTTGACCAGGTTTTCTTAAAAAACATTAAGCTTAAAAAACGTAGTTGGGACCCCACATTCTCTTGTACAAGCATTAAAAAGCCTACAGTAGGATCGTTGTTTTATTTGAAGCGAGGTAAACTAGAGAAGCCGTCTAAACACATGCATTTTACGAACATAAGAACGATGGAAAGATACTTAAATCCATTCCAAATTAAGGTCTCATTAAAACTTTGAACAAGATTTTGATTATGTCATTCAGTTTAAGTTCGATTGGATTGGTAGATGAGAGCGATTGGTTTTGATATAGAAAATTTATAAAAATCGAAAAATTAGATAATTTACGAATACCGTTAAGCTAATGAAATTTGATATGACAAAACATAAATTCCAAAAAATTTTGGAATATTGGTGTAATATTGCCCACTTGTGATAAAAACAATTTTACAAATATTATTAATCATAAATCAAAAACCGTTAAACCCATCATAACTTTGTTTGTTTGTGTTAATGGTGTGTTCATAACTTAACTCGGCAGAGAGGGTGCCCTTACTATAAGAAATGCTTCGGGGAAAAATTAACTAAATCGGTTAAGGATGACGCCCACTTTCATATTAAAATATTTTAAGAGAGGTCGTGGACAAATAAAATTAGCAATACCTTTGCAGAAAATACCTTTATATCAATGATATTTTTTCCCCGAGTGGAATTATTACAAGAAATAGGAAAAAAGTCAAATCTTTTAAAATGGGCGTGGACCCGCCCTTGTTACGACTATGCAATTTTCTATGTTTCGGAAGCCATAACTCGAAAAAAATTAACATATCGCAATAAAAATGGTAAACATATTTTCTTTATAACATCAAATATATCTAGTAAAAATGGATGGGATCTGTTAAGACTACGACCACATTTATATGGTATTCAAGGGGTTAATAAGCACAATGCAAAGCTTTATAGCTTCAAAGCTTCCGCAACACAATTGTCAACCTCACCTACGCGAGGGGAATCCTGTTACAAATATGAATGTACATTCACATATTTGCAGGTGAGGCTCTGGCGACCACACGTTCTTTATGGAGCTAGTGGTGGAGAGGGGGCGTTATGGCCTCGATATTTAATGTGGTCATATTAGTGGTTCCCGAGATGGTCGGGCTAGTACCTTAGTGGTGCTTTGCTACCGGAACCGGTATTATGTCTGGCAAAGGACCATCAAAAACGATAATAACACTCCTCAAAACCCTTACTTGTTATTTATTCATTTCATACAAAAGCGCATTAGTACGTATTCAATCCCAGCAAACATTCGGAGTGAGAAAAGAGTAAGAAAAGAATTCTAATTAATTAATAAATGAGTCCGCAATTAATTTATTTCCCTACATGTGATGGTCGTTAATACTAACGTAATTATTAAACCTTATTATTCAGAATAGAAGTCATATATGACTCATAAACAGATCATTTTCTACACTTATTGGAGTCTTATAAGTCTCTGATAACGATTTTCAGACGTAGCAATGGAATTGTGAATCATTCTCGAGCCTGTTTGAAAGAACGATATTTGGGAGGACGCCTTTAAAATAAACATAGTAAGAAAGCAAAATGGATGGTTTATCCAAGTATGGCTTACCCATGCCACTGCAGTTGGCGCTGATTGATTACATAGGGGATTGGCTGGCATGGCAGGGAATTGCGCGAAAGCCACAATCACAAAATGTACAAAATACTGGCATCGATAAGATGCCGAGACTTCCACCGGCAAACGAAGGGTAAGCGTTCATGCCAATACAAAAAAATAAGGAGTAGGAAAGAAGGTTATAACAAAATCAACAATCTTGTTTGAAATTAAGTCCATAATTTAGTATACGTATTTGAATTTTTATTAAAAATAAAATGTTTGAAATAGTATTTATTGAAATTATCTTCCGAAGCTGCCTAATTTGATAATTTTCATAAGTTTCGTTTGCTCATAATTTTGTCAAACTGGAGTCATAAAAGAATCCTACATGATTATATTTCTGAGGCTCCAATTATTTACATATTTCGAACTTATATCGGAATCCTAAGTTATGAGCACTCCAAGAATGTACGTGGAGATTGCATATCTCACTATATGTATAAACATGTGTCTGTTTGTGAGAATGGCTTTATTAACAGAGTAATTAATAAAATAGTAATAAATTTTTTCTTAAGTTAAACGGTTTTATTGAAAACAATACTTACATTAAGTAGTAATAATACTAAAAGATAGAAAATAATTAGGTAGGTCCTAGGTACTAGTCCTCATACTCCTCATCAATCTAGAGCGTTGATCAGAGAAATAAATAAAAGCGTGGGGTCATATCATACATTATGATCGTGCATTTTAATTTTGCAAAATTGACATGCCGTGATTTTTTTCGACATTTGTCAGACCCTATGAATGTTAAACCTCTAAAAGAAACTGCTAGTCCACCGAAATATGGACTGAGTCAGAAAAAGTGGACAAAAGATTTGACTGAAGCTATGTATCGTATGTACAAATTTCTCTCACGATTTTAGGAGTATTGGCCGAATATTATAATTTTTAATGGAAAAGCTATATTAAATGCGGATAATAACATGAATGTGTTAATCGTGTATTATTTTACTCTTGTGCTTAAAAACAAGCCAATTTTCCCTTATCCTTATCGTTCTAATGAAATTTGATCGTGATTCAGAGCTCGATGGCGCAATGAAACGCTGCTAATATATTCGCTCAGTCTGCTGCTCGTGGTTGCTTTTATTCAGGTTTAAAAGCGTGCGAACATAATAGCAGTTTGGAAATAAAAAAAACTAATTAAGTTTACGCTTTGCTCTTTTAGTAACAATATAAAGCTAATAAGAAATTTCTACAGAAATATCGTTTTAAAAAGCTGTATAAATATTTTTCATCATTAAGGCCATTGAAATTTTAATTAGGCACTTCAAAACAAAAATTTACGCAAGCCATAATAGGTCGAATACAAAAAAAAATTTCCTTTGTATAAATTGCTTTACTTTAACCTATTATATATTGTTCAAGTTCTTGAAATCTAGAAGGAAACCTTTTTGCTTATTATTTATTCACACGACCCATTTATGTATAAATAGCGCCCACAAAATTGATATCGGTGTAGTTTATACTTAAAAAGCGTTGGAAATAGTCTTAAAACAAAATGTATTTACGCCATTACTTCGCGCTCTCGTTTTTGATATTTAGCAGCATTTCGATTTATACGAGCTCCGAATTTCGCATCGTAGGGGGCCGTGCTTGGCCCATAGAGTTAGCCCCATATGTGGTATCATTACAATATAGGGGAAAAAATCATTGCGCTGGTTCATTGGTCACTTTGGGGAAGGTGGTTACAGCTGCGAGTTGCTTGGTAAATTTAGAAAATTTAAAAGAGAGCGAATTAATTGTTGCAGCTGGTGTAACGAATTTATGTGATATACCTTCTGTTGCACAAACTAGCAGTGTGGCCTGGATACATGTTCCATGTGATTATAATCCCGTAACAGAAGATATGAATATAGCTTTACTGATATTGCGTCATTGGTTTTACTGGAGTGATACAGTACAAATAATACCATTTTGCGGAACTGGTTTAAAAGCAGGCATGGATATGCGAATTAGTGGATGGGGTTGGACAACTCCACAAAATGGAATGACTACGAATATACTCCAATCTACTGTCTTAACCACAATTTCAATGATGACATGTTGGAGGCGTTATAGTAAATCAAGAAAGCCTGTCACACGAACAATGATTTGTGCTGCGCGTGATAGATCTGATGCGTGCTATGAAGATTTTGGGGGACCTGGCGTTGTGGATGGAGAACTTTGTGCAGTGGTATCACATAATCAGGGTTGTTCAGACCCCGACTATCCGACTATTTTTACAAATTTAAGTAATCCAAGAGTTGAAAATTTTTTAAAAGAAGCAATGGAGTCACAATTGCAGACCGTTGTTTTCAATCGAGTCCCGAGTGGAACAACACCCTAACTCGGCAGAACGCCCTATTTCAGAACTGTTTTTCATAAACGCTGCAGCGCACTTCAAAACATGTAGAGGACATGGTGATATTTCAATCAGCAGTCAAAATGGCTATATTTTATTTTGTGTTATCTGTAAATAAATGTTTATAATTGCAATTACACATTTTTTATTATATGCAATGAAAGTGTGACACATGCAAAGGCCTTAGGTTGTAAGATCAAACTTTGTTTTTAGCTTTAAAGTTCCCTCTTTAATGAAGATGAGATAAAAGAAAATTGCGAAATAAGTAATTTAAGGCGCTGGCAAACTCCATATAAAATAGCTGATGCAATCAACCTTATGGAATTCAATATAGTTAGTCTGATGTATTCTGACGCCATAGCATAACGCCTTAGTGATAATCATACCGTAGCTAGACAAATTTGTTTTTGGTCGAAGTACATAGCTCAGCGTAGGCTACAGTGGCGTAACTATAGGGTGGAAGAGAAAGAGCACCTGTTTTTGATGACTTAGACGAAATGAACAAAATTTTACTTGTTTGCCTGTATCAAACCCTCTTATATGTCCTGATAGCTATTGTGATCGTGTAAATATTCATGTCAGTCCTTTAGAATTTGTGTGTGTTGACGAATGTGATATTGTACAAGCCATCCTTTCGGTCAAGTCTAACGCCATTGGCTTTGATGAAATCAGTGCAAAGTTTTTAAAAATAATACTGTCTAAGATTCTGCCATATGTAACCTACTTAGTGAACTCTATACTAACGAAGTGCTGGAAAGTTGCCAAGATTATTCCTGCGCTCAAGAAAAATAACGAGTACAGACCCATTGCTATATTACATTTTCTCTCTAAAGCTGTCGAGCGTATTTTGCATAGGCAAATAATGTTGTTGTGCATGAGAACAAACTCATTCCTGACCGTCAGTCCGGTTTCAGACCGAAACGAAGTTGCACTTCGGCGCTACTAGATGTAATCGAAAGCATCCGGATGGAAGTTGATGGTAATAATTTAGCTTTCCTAACTCTTCTCGACCATTCTAAGGCATTTGACTCAGTCGATCATGGGCTTCTATGTCGCAAGCTAAAAAATTTGTTTAGCTTCTCACGTCATGCCATTGACTTGATCAGTTCTTACCTTGTTGGCAGATCTAAGGCCGTGTGCGCTGGTGGACAAAGGTCTAACTTTGTAACTGTACTTAGGGGTGTTCCGCAAGGCTCTATCTTGGGCCCTCTGCTATTTGTGTTGTATGTTAACGACTTACCCAATATCTTAAGGCATTGTAGTGTCCATATTTATGCTGATGATGTTCAATTATATGTGTGCTGTCCAATTGACCGTGTTAGTATGTGTATTAACGACCTTAACTCTGACTTGACGCAAATAAGTACATGGGCATCTGTGAACGGTTTATCAATAAATCCTAACAAATCTAAGTGTCTTGTTATTCGCAGAAAAGCTTTCGATACACTAGACTTAGATGAAGTATTGTTGGGCGGAGCAGTTATTGAATATGTTGACACAGCGAAAAATCTTGGTTTATTATTTAACAAAGCTCTGACATGGAATAACCACATCATTATTGCAGTTCATAAAGTGTATGGAATGTTTCGTACTCTATGGCTAGCTCAGTATTTCATTCCTTTACACATTCGACTTCTTCTTGCAAAATCGTACTTAATACCTACGCTACTGCATAGCTGTGAGATTTATGCTAATTGTGACTCTGAATGTAAAAACAAGCTTAATGTCGTTTATAACAACTTTGCCAGATATGTATTTGGGCTAAAAAGACTTGACCATGTGTCTGCGTTTGCTGAAAAGTTGCTAAATATTTCTTTCGATAATTTGTTAAAAGTCCGAACACTGTTGCTTATACACAAAGTTATTCATACAAAGGACCCTAACTATTTATACCAGAGGCTTCAGTTCCTACAATCATCAAGGTCAGCTCAGCTTGTTTACACTAGGCACAGAACTTTGACATCTGAACATCAATTCTTTATTAATGCGGTACGTCTTTGGAACTCACTCCCAATTAGTTTAAGACTTCTTCTCTAGTACACTGCAATTTAAAAATAAAGTGACTAGTTTTTTTAATACTCGTTAAGCATCACAGCTCTACTAGCTATATATACTTTTCTCGAACCTGCCACGACTTATGTAATCGTGTTCTCATATTTTTATACCTTTCATGAAAATGAAATGGTATATTAATTTCGTCACGAAACCGAAAATTGTAAGTCCTTAAAGGAAAATAGATAGACCCACCATTAAGTATACCGAAATAATCAGGTTGAAGAGCTGTGTTGGTTTAGCCATGTCCGTCTGTCCGTCTGTCTGTTTGTATGCAAACTAGTCCCTCAATTTTTGAGATATCTTGATAAAATTTGGTGAGCGGGTGTATTTGGGTGTCCGATTAGACATTTGTCGGAACCGACCGGATCAGACCACTATAGCATATATCCTCCATACAACCGATTTTTCAGAAAAAGACGATTTTTGTAATATCTTACCCAATTTAACAGATTGAAGCTTCAAACTTCACCATATACTTTCGTATATTGCACGTATTGTTGCCTGAACAAATTGATGAGATCGGTCGTATATATAGTATATATCCCCCACAACCGATTGTTCAGAAAAGGAACTTTTCGTAATTACTGCCCTATTTTAAGAGCTAGAGGCTTCAAATTTCAACGAATGCTTACGTGTATAGCATTTATTGTTGTCTGACAAAATCATAAAGATCGGTGGTATATATAGTATATATCTTATACAACCGATTGTTCAGATAAGAAACTTTTCGCAATTTCTACCCCATTTTAACAGCTGTAAGCTTCAAATTTCACCGGTTGCTTACGCATACAGCATATATTGTTGTCTGAAAAAATCATAGAGATCGGTTGTATATATCTCATACAACCGATTGTTCAGATAAGAAACTTTTCGCAATTTCTACCCCATTTTAACAGCTATAAGCTTCAAATTTCACCGATTGCTTACGTATATAGTATGTATTGTTGTGTCAAAAAATCATAGAGATATATATATAGTATATATATTTTTTTTTGCGATCTCGGCCTCATTTTAACAGCTATAAGCTTCAAATTTCACCAAATGCTTACGTGTATAGCATATATTGATGTCTGAAAAAATCATTGAGATCGGTGGTATACATAGTATAATATCTCATACAACCGATTGTTCAGATAAGAAACTTTGCGCAATTTCTTCCCTATTTTAACAGCTAGAAGCTTCAAATTTCACCAAATGCTTACGTGTATAGCATATATTGTTGTCTGAAAAAATCATAGAGATCGGTGGTATATATATTATATACCCCATATAAACTCTAATTTTTGCCCCCCTTTTTACGGCTATAAGCTTCAAAATTCATCAAATTTCATCAAATAGTTACGTTTACGTCATATATTGTTGAAATACGTTATTCGTAGTCATAGTTTTTACACGCAGACCACAAAAAACCTGAAACTTTGCATCCTCACACAAATTACCTACCTGTTTTTTATTTTATATTTATCTTAAAAATCGTTAAGGTATGTAGACTGTTCACTATATATTTCTTATCTTATACATCCGATTATTCGGAGATTACGAGCGGGATAAGATTATTGTTCAGCCCCATTCATGAAAGGTATGAAGTCTTCGGCACAGCCGAAGACAGTCCCGTTTTTACTTGTTGTTATTATTATTATTAAATACTGTACTCTACTCTCTCTTGCACTCCCTCTTCCCATTGTTACATTCATCTGTTTCACTTTCCGTTCTCTTTCCTTGCTAATACTATATTAACTACTTATAAATCTAAGGAAACGTATTTATGTTATAAGCGACTGACACTGTAAAATAATTTTTTGTTAAATTGTTGTGCCAGGATAACCATATTAACAAATTACAAATTACAATAATCGGCTGTATACGATATGAAATATATAGTGAACAGACGTACATGCCTAAGCGATTTTTAAGATACATTTAAAATAAATAAAATAATTAAAAAAAATGTTTAAGTTAAACGGTTTTATTGAAAAGAATACTTACATTAAGTAGTAATAATACTAAAAGATAGAAAATAATTAGGTAAGCCCTAGGTACTAGTCATCCATCGCACTTTTCATTAAGCTAGGGCGTTGATCAGAGAAATAAATAAAAGCGTTGGGCGCGTGAAATTTCTAAAAACGCGAGGCGTAGCTTAACCTAATTAAGGTTCAGTTGATCGTACTTATGCATATATGCAAATATTGTTTGTAAAGATATCAACGGTTGACTATCAACAGAAATTTGACGCGACCCACGCTTTTATTTATTTTTCTGATCAACGCCCTAGATTGATGAGGAGTATGAGGACTAGTACCTAGGACCTACCTAATTATTTTCTGTCTTTTAGTATTATTACTATTTAATGTAAGTATTGTTTTCAATAAAACGGTTTAACTTAAACATTTTTTTAATTTATTTTATTTTAATGAAATTTCACTAACAAAATTTGAACTTATGTGCTCCAACGTATTTTGACGTCTCTTCTAACGGGACTTGAATTTTTATACTGAAATTTCACGAACTTATGTGCTCCAGTATGAGTTTAATCGGACCATAAATACAATTTTTTTTAATATCTCTTTCCTTGTTCCACCTGGCGGCGGTTTTTTTCCATATGTCGCTTTCTACTCATGTATGTCATATGTGTTCCAAATATGAGCCTAATCGGACTACAAATACGTTTTTTTAATATCTCGATCCTTGCGCCACCAGGCGTAGATTTTTTTCATATGTCGCTTTCTATTCATATATGTATTATGTGTTCCAAATATGAGCCAAATCGGACCACAAATACGATTTTTTGAAATATCTCGCTCCATGCGCCACCTATCGGAGTTGTTTTTATACTCAGTTGAGCATAGCTCACATAGTATATTAACTTTGATTGGATAACGGTAGGTTGTACATATATAAAGGAATCGAGATAGATATAGACTTCCATATATCAAAATCATCAGTATCGAAAAAAAATTTGATTGAGCCATGTCCGTTCGTCCATCCGTCCGTCCATCTGTCCGTTAACACGATAACTTGAGTAAATTTTGAGGTATCTTGATGAAATTTGTTATGTAGGTTCCTGGGCACTCATCTCAGATCGCTATTTAAAATGAACGATATCGAAAATATCGAAAAACCGAAAAAGTTCGATAATTCATTACGAAAGACGGATAAAGGGATGAAACTTAGTAGGTGAGTTGAACTTATGACGCAGAATAGAAAGTTAGTAAAATTCTGGACAATGGGCGTGGCACCGCTCACTTTTAAAAGAAGGTAATTTAAAAGTTTTGCAAGCTGTAATTTGGCAGTCGTTGAAGATATCATGATGAAATTCGGCAGGAACGTTACTCCTATTACATAAGTATGCTTAATAAAATTAGTAAAATCGGAAAACGACCACACCCACTTAAAAAAAATTGCTTAAGTCAAATTTTAAAAGAAAAGTTAATATCTTTACAGTATATAAGTAAATTATGTCAACATTCAACTCCAGTAATGATATGGTGCAAAAAAATACAAAAATAAAAGAACATTTCAAAATGGGCGTGGCTCCGCCCTTTTTCATTTAATTTGTCTAGGATACTTTTAATGCTATAAGTCGAACAAAAATTTACCAATCCTTGTGAAATTTCGTAGGGGCTTAGATTCTAGGACGATAAATGTTTTCTGTGAAAAAAGGCGAAATCAGTTGAAGACACGCCCAGTTTTTATACACAGTCGACCGTCTGCCCTTCCCCTCGGCCGTTAACGCTATAACTTAAGCAAAAATCGATATATCTTTACTAAACTTAGTTCACGTACGTATCTGAAGTCACTTCATCTCGGTATAAAATATGGCCGAAATCCGGCTATGACAACGCCCACTTTTTCGATATCGAAAATTACAAAAAATGAAAAAAATGACATAATTTTATACCAAGTACGAAAAAAGGGATGAAACATGGTAATTGGATTGGGTTGTAGACGCAAATATAACTTTAGAAAAAAAAATTGTAAAATGGATGTGACACCTACCATATTAAGTAGAAGAAAATGAAAAAGTTCTGCAGGACGAAATCAAAAGCCCTTGGAACCTTGGCAGGAATATTGTTCGTGGTATTACATATATAAATAAATTAGCGGTATCCGACAGATGATATTCTGGGTCACCTTGGTCCACATTTTGGTCAATATCGCGAAGACGCCTTCACATATACAACTAAGGACCACTCCCTTTTAAAACCCTCATTAATACCTTTAATTTGATACCCATATCGTAAAACGCATTCTAGTAACCCCTGGCGCACCTTTATGGCGATTTCTCGAAAAGGCGTCCACCTATAGAACTAAGGCCCACTCCCTTTTAAAATACTCATTAACACCTTTCGTTTGATACCCATATTGTACAAACGCATTCTAGAGTCACCCCTGGCCCACCTTTATGGCGATATCTCGAAAAGGCGTCCACCTATATACATTTGAAACCCGTGTCATACAAACACATTCCAGGGTTACCCTTGGTTTTGTATCCAAAACTCTCAGCTGAGTATGTAATGTTCGGTTACACCCGAACTTAGCCTTCCTGACTTGTTTCAAAATTTCATTTTCATCGGTTTTGTGTATTAACTTGTACATACATTTTCTTTTTGTTTCTTTTGCTTAAATTAAGTATGGTTTTTTGGTTTTTACAGTATAGCATATTTTTATTAAAATTTGCTTAAATTCAGTACAATAAAATGAAGTTGGGTACATCTTATTTTATTTATCTATGTACTCCTCTTATTCGGTTCCGTTTGTATCTTTTGTTTTCGTTATCAAAAATGGTTACATTTACACCGTCTATATTTGTTACTTGGTATGGGCTCTGATATATGTTTTTATGTTTTTCACGGGGTTCTTTTTGAACTAAAACCATATCGTTTATGTTTACTATTATTGGTTGTGCATTTTTGTCGTATGCATCTTTATTTCTTATTTTGTGTTTATCTACTAATTCTTTAGCCAAAGCTTGGCGTTTTTGCATTTTATACCTTACTTCTTTTGAATAATTTTCGATATTATAAATTGGTTCGATTGTTTCGTTCCTCAATTCAGATGACACAATGGCCTTTTTGCCAAAAACTAGTTCAAAAGGAGTAAGTATGTTGTGGAATACCATATTTGACGTTGTGTTATGCCAAAACGTTAAATATTTCAAATATGTATCCCAATCATCAAAAGAATAATTTAAGTACCCATGCAGGTTTTCGTTAAAAACTCTATGGTTTCGTTCGACAGTTCCTACGGTTTCATGATTGTATGGGGTAGAAAATTTATGATTGATATTTAGTAAGCTGGTTAAATTTGTAAAAATTTCATTTTTAAATTCAGTACCTAAATCCGATTTAATAGAGTTCACAGCACCGTATATTAAAATAAAGCTGTCGAATATTGCTGAAGCTATGGTTTTTGCACTTTTATCCCGTATGGAAATTGTTACTAAGTATTTCGTTAGATCACAAATTATGGTATGTGCGAACTTATTACCATATCTCGATTCTGGCAATGGGCCTATTGTATCAATTACAACAATATCAAAAGGTTTATTATGAGTAGGAGTTAGGAGGAGTTCTTCTGTATTTCCTATTTTGACTTTGTTCAAAAGACATTCTTCTTTCGTCATGTTTTTCAAGTAAAATTTGTTTCGTAATTTGGCATATAGTTTTTTCGTTCCACAGTGACCTCCAGTGATGGGGTCATCGTGATAAATTGCTAATAATTTCGATTTTTGTTCCTGATCAGTGATTGTTTCATTGGATCCAATAAAATATTTTTTTTTAACTGTAAAAGCTTATTTCTTCTTTCTTTAAAATTTTGTAATTGTAATGTATTTTAAAATTAAATCGTTTTTTGGCCATTCTATTTCCTTAATATTAAGTTTTCCGGCTTCTTTTTCCAGCCTCTTCCCTTCCTGACTATCAATAGAAATTTGACGCGAGCCATGCTTTTATTTATTTTTCTGATCAACCCCAAGCTTTATGAGGAGTGTGATGGATGACTAGTACCTAGGACTTACCTAATTATTTTCTGTCTTTTAGTATTATTACTACTTAATTAACTATTGTTTTCAATAAAACCGTTTAACTTAACATTTTTTAATTATTTTATTTATTTTAAATTTATCTTAAAAATCGCTTAGGTATGTATGTCTGTTCACTATATATTTCATATCGTATACAGCCGATTATTGGGATATTACGAATGGGATAAGATTATTGTTCAGCCCCATTCATGAAAGCTATTAAGTCTGATGACAGTTTCGTTGTTACCTGTTTATTATTAATAAATCAGCAAGGTCTCTAATTTAAGACGATTTTTCTATTTCTTTGTCTTTCTCTGTCTTTTTTTTATATATCTCAACAAATTCTAGAGCTTTTGTTAATAGATCAGTGTGTGTCATTTAAAACTTTTAAGGTGGAAGGCTGCAAAACACGGGAATTTGAAATAATTTCATTCATTGGAATGAAACGCCATTTCAGTTGGTTTATAATGATGTTCAATACTCGATAAAATATGTTCACTTTGAACAAACTCTTCGGATCTTGGAGAAGCCCATTGTCGCAACGCTCATCAAAATTGCGTTATACCATGCTCTGGCGAGCTCTGGGCTTCAACGAACCGAAATTTTAAATCAAAAACAAAGTTGATGATTCACTCCCTGTATTAGATAAAAGAACTAGATAAAACATTATATCTTTTGATACTATGCTCAACAAATTATAAAATTGTTGAATTGTTTCAAACAGATTTTGCATATCAATAACCGTCATGCATATCAAAAAGCAGAACTTAAAAATATAGACTTTTCAAATAAAATAAAATACTTAAGTACAATGTAAAAAACATTTTTGAGCTCGTGGTCTCTTGGGCTGGGGTCTTCTTGGGTCGGGGCCCGTGGCATTTTGCCAGCCCTTCCACCCTATTGTTACGTCACTGTAGGCTAGGCTCAGCTATGTACTTCGACCAAAAACAAATTGTCTAGCTACGGTATGATTATCACTAAGGCGTTATGCTATGGCGTCAGAATACATCAGACTAACTATATTGAATTCCATAAGGTTGATTGCATCAGCTATTTTATATGGAGTTTGCCAGCGCCTTAAATTACTTATTTCGCAATTTTCTTTTATCTCATCTTCATTAAAGAGGGAACTTTAAAGCTAAAAACAAAGTTTGATCTCACAACCTAAGGCCTTTGCATGTGTCACACTTTCATTGCATATAATAAAAAAATGTTTTAAATTGCAATTATAAACATTTATTTACAGATAACATAAAATAAAATATCGCCATTTTGACTGCTGATTGAAATATCACCATGTCCTCAACATGTCTTCAAGTGCGTTGCAGCGTTTATGAAAAACAGTTCTGAAATAGGGCGTTCAGCCGAGTTAGGGTGTTGTTCCACTCGGGACTCGATTGAAAACAACGGTCTGCAATTGTGACTCCATTGATTCTTTTAAAAAATTTTCAACTCTTGGATTACTTAAATTTGTAAAAACAGTCGGATAGTCGGGGTCCGAACAACCCTGATTATGTGATACCACTGCACAAAGTTCTCCATCCACAACGCCAGGTCCCCCAAAATCTTCATAGCACGCATCAGATCTATCACGCGCAGCACAAATCATTGTTCGTGTGACAGGCTTTCTTGATTTACTATAACGCCTCCAACATGTCATCCTTGAAATTGTGGTCAAGACAGTAGATTGGAGTGTAGTCGCAGTCATACCATTTTGTGGAGTTGTCCAACCCCATCCACTAATTCGCATATCCACGCCTGCTTTTAAACCAGTTCCGCAAAATGGTATTATTTGTACTGTATCACTCCAGTAAAACCAATGACGCAATATCAGTAAAGCTATATTCATATCTTCGGTTTCGGGATTATAATCACGTGGAACATGTATCCAGGCCACACTGCTAGTTTGTGCAACAGAAGGTATATCACATAAATTCGTTACACCAGCTGCAACAATTAATTCGCTCTCTTTTAAATTTTCTAAATTTACCAAGCAACTCGCAGCTGTAACCACCTTCCCCAAAGTGACCAATGAACCAGCGCAATGATTTTTTCCCCTATATTGTAATGATACCACATATGGGGCTAACTCTATGGGCCAAACACGGCCCCCTACGATGCGAAATTCGGAGCTCGTATAAATCGAAATGCTGCTAAATATCAAAAACAAGAGCCCGAAGTAATGGCGTAAATACATTTTGTTTTAAGACTATTTCCAACGCTTTTTAAGTATAAACTAAACCGATATCAATTTTGTGGGCGCTATTTATACATAAATGGGTCGTGTGAATAAATAATAAGCAAAAAGGTTTCCTTCTAGAATTCAAGAACTTGAACAATATATAATAGTTTAAATTAAAGCAAACCTATTATGGCTTGCGTCAATTTTTGTTTTGAAGTGCCTAATTAAAATTTCAATGGCCTTAATGATGAAAAATACAAAATATTTACACAGCTTTTTAAAACAACATATATCTATAGAAATTTCTTATTAGCTTTATATTGTTACTAAAAGAGCAAAGCGTAAACTTAATTAGTTTTTCTTGTTTCCAAACTGCTATTATGTTCGCACGCTTTTAAACCTGAATAAAAGCAACCACGAGCAGCAGACTGAGCGAATATAATATATATTAGCAGCGTTCCATTGCGCCATCGAGCTCTGAATCACGATCAAATCTCATTAGAACGATAAGGATAAGGGAAAATTGGCTTGTTTTTAAGCACAAGAGTAAAATAATACACGATTAACACATTCATGTTACTATCCGCATTTAAGACAGCTTTTCCATTAAAAATTATAATATTCGGCAAATACTCTTAAAATCGTGAGAGAAATTTGTACATACGATACATAGCTTCAGTCAAATCTTTTGTCCACTTTTTTCTGACTCAGTCCATACTTCGGTGGACTAGCAATTTCTTTTAGAGGTTTAACACTCATAGGGTCTGACAAATGTCGAAAAAAATCATGACGTGACAATTTTGCAAAATTAAAATGCACGACCATAATGTGCGTCATGTTTTCCACATCGAAACGATTTCTGAAAGCACTTGCTCACAGTTAGCGTTATGAGCTGGAATGAAAATAAAATAATCAAATAATTGTTTTAAGTTAAACGGTTTTATTGAAAAGAATACTTACATTAAGTAGTAATAATACTAAAGGATAGAAAATAATTAGGTAGGTCCTAGGTACTAGTACCATCGCACTTCTAATTAAGCTAGGGCGTTGATCAGAGAAATAAATAAAAGCGTTGGGCGCGTGAAATTTCTCAAAACGTGAGGCGTAGCTTAACCTAATTAAGGTTCAATTCATCGTACTTATGCACATATGCAAATATTTTTTGTAAAGATATCAACGGTTGACTAGCAATAGAAATTTGACGCGACCCACCCTTTTATTTATTTCTCTGATCAACGCTCTAGATTGATGAGGAGTATGAGGACTAGTACCTAGGACCTACCTAATTATTTTCTGTCTTTTAGTATTATTACTATTTAATGTAAGTATTGTTTTCAATAAAACCGTTTAACTTAAACATTTTTATACCTTTCATGAAAATGAAATGGTATATTAATTTCGTCACGAAACCCAAAATTGAAAGTCCTTAAAGGAAAATAGATAGACCCACCAATAAGTATACCGAAATAATCAGGATGAAGAGCTGAGTTGATTTAGCCATGTCCGTCTGTCTGTTTATATGCAAACTAGTCCCTCAATTTTTGAGATATCTTGATAAAATTTGGTGAGCGGGTGTATTTGGGTGTCCGATTAGACATTTGTCGGAACCGGCCGGATCGGACCACTATAGCATATATCCTCCATACAACCGATTTTTCAGAAAAAGAGGATTTTTGTCATATCTTACTCAATTTAACAGATTGAAGCTTCAAACTTCACCGTATAATTTTGTATATTGCACATATTGTTGCTGAAAAAATTGATGAGATCGGTTGTATATATATTATATACTTCATATAAACTGTCATTTTTGCCCCTTTTTCACGGCTAGAAGCTTCAAAATTCATCAAATTTCATCAAATAGTTACGTTTACGTCATATATTTTTGAAATACGTGATTCGTAGTCATAGTTTTTTACATGCAGACCACAAAAAACGTGAAGCTTTGCATCCTCACATAAAGTACCTATGTGTTTTTTATTTTATATTCATCTTAAAAATCGTTTAGGTATGTAGATCTGTTCACTATATATTTCTTATCTTATACATCCGATTATTCGGAGATTAGGAACTGGATAAGATTATTTTTCAGCCCCATTCATGAAAGGTATGAATTCTTCGGCACAGCCGAAGGCAGTCCCGTTCTTACTTGTTTTTATATATTTTATTTTAATGAAATTTCACTAACAAAATTTGAACTTATGTGCTCCAACGTATTTTGACGTATCTTCTAACGGAACTTCAATTTTTATATTGAAACTAGAAGACCCGGCAGACGTTGTCCTGCCCTAAATTTGGCCTATCTGCATACATTTTAATAAGCTTTTTCCGTCTGACTCTGCCCTCCCCCTCTTCACTTTTTCCTAATCCTTTTATTCACTCCTCCTTCCGTCTTTTTCGCTTCATCTATCTCCATCTTCGTCTCATTCTATCTCTTTCTCAATCTCCTTCTCTCTTTTCTCTTCTCTCAATTTCTTCTCATTCTTCTGCATCCCTTATTGCCTGTCCCAGAGGGTGGTATGTATTTTATTTCAGTCCCAGTCCCAGTCCCACTTCGAGTCTCAGTCCCAGTCCTAGTCCTAATCGCAGTCCCAGTCCGTCTCTGGATAATATATTACTCTGTACTAAAGCACACATCAACAGTTTTCATTTGATATCCATATTGTATAAACATTGTCTAGACATTCACTGGCCCACGTTTTGGCCTATATCTCGAGACCCTAGTCACCCAGGGGTATGAAAATTACCCTCTACACAACTAAAGACTCTCCTGAATTAAAAAAAATATCATAGTACCTCTAAATAGCTGGCCTCCTCGGTTCGGTAGTTTGGGAGTTCATCGCGGCCAAAAATTTTGTGACACGTGTTTTTTATATATTAAGATTTCACTAGCAAAATTTGAAATTATGTGCTCCAAAGTGTTTTAACGTCACTTCTACCGGGAAATGAATTTTTTAATGAAATTTCACTAACAAAATTTGAACCTTTGTGCTATTTTGACGTCTCTTCTAACGGGACTTGAATTTTTATACTGAAATTTCACCAACAAAATTTGAACTTATGTGCTCCAATATGAGCTTCATCGGACCACAAATACTATTTTTTTGAATATTTCGTTCCTTGTGCCACCTGGGGGTCATATGTCGATTTCTATTCATGTATGTATTATGTGTTCGAAATATGAGCCAAATCGGACCACAAATACGATTTTTTGAAATATTTCGCTCCATGCGCCACCTATCGGAGTTGTTTTTGTTTTCATATGATTGCATTGTCATCGGGTTCTGAACTATATTCCAAGTTTCAAGCTTATAGCTTATCGGGAAGTTACTTAAATTTTAATTACAAAATTCGTTCACAACGGCCGTGCGGCCGTGCAGCCGGTCTGTAAAGTCAAGCTAAATAAAACCATTTAAAAAGGTTCATGTGGGTTAGTTTTTCATCTCAAATTAAGAGTTTCCCCTTGAGGCAGCATGAAAAGAATAGTTTTGTCGACAAGGTATAACAAGGATGTGTATGTATGGAACAGTAATTCAGTAAATATCCATATACTACGTATTACCGGCGTTGCTGCCGCAGATGAACTAATTTTATACAACCGTTTCTTTTTGAAAAGCCTATTTTAGTTAGTTATACCTTGTCTATGATGGAGATATCTCGCCTTGCACACACTGGTGTCATCCCAAAACGTCGACTCGTAGGTGCTTGCACCCTCCCCCCACATTGGGGTGGAGCCTCCTCGCGGTGACACCTGGTAACGCTTCGGCGGCGAATGCGAGCGGCGACCCGTTTCTCCTCCCTTCAACCAGATTTCCCTTCTCCCATCTCCCATCCGCACTCCGTTTCCCCTGGGCCAAGTTTTCCTATAAACAGGTGCTATTTTTAGTTCAAGACCGGCCATACGTGGCGAAGAGTCACACCCTGAATAAGGTGCCCAAGCTTTGCTAACAAATATGGCGGATCTAGAGAGGACAACTCGATAAAACCCGTAATTCCGAGTGTCATCCGAACCGTGCTCATGGGATGAATGGCACTACGTTAGTGTGTCTTATAACGGTGGCCTCCAGATACCTGACGCCCTCTGGTTGTAATTAGTCTTGCTGGGATACTGGGGGCTATGTCCCAGCTGACCTACCTTCCCCCATACTCGTGGGTATTTTTATGGATAAAAATAATATAAAAACAACCAAAATGGAGCTGAACAGCTCCCAATAGATCAGGTCGATTGCGACCTTTCGGTGCAAGCCGAATCAGCTGTCGCCACAGACTTGCCGGGGCCGAATAGTCCCCTGCATGACGTGGAGATGGCAGATGTGGGGACTCTGCAGGATGCAAATCGGGTAGAGTCACAATCCACAGTCTCGCCGGAGGATGAAGAGAGGCTCCTTGCCTCTCCGGCGAAAAGCGATCAGCCTGGCCGGAATGCAGAGCGAGATCGGCTAAGTGGTGCCGCTCGAAAACGTCTCAAGCGATTATTGGCCAGGGGGATTAGCTACAATGAAGCCAGGGGACTTGCCAAAGAACCCTTGGGATCGGTCCGTGGTGAGGGGTCAGCCAAGAGAGGCCGCTCAGATAGCTCGACTCCACCAGAGAGAGAGCCCAAAAAGATGTCGCTGCCCACAGCTGGCAATACAAAAATATTGTCAAAACCTGTGGAAAGCTGTGCATCAAATGTCGAGGCAACCATGCCTCCCCATCGTGATGCAACAGCCAAGCAGTCGGCAACTTTCAGGGATGTCCTGAGTGGGGTAAGGCTGGGCATTATACCTCCCGACTATCCAGCCACGGTCTGGTCTTCAGGGGAACTGAAGGCCATACAGAAGGCCATCCTGGGAGAGGTGATGAGCCAAAAAGATGGTGCTATAAAGCCCACCTTTAGCGGTTGCACACCTCGCCCAGGCTGGCTTTCTATCACCTGCAGGGATGCAACCACCGCGGAGTGGCTAAGGGCTATCGCCCCAAAGCTCACTCCATGGCAAGATGCCAAGCTGAAGGTGGTATCTGATGCGGATATACCACGTCGCATCATTCTCGTGGGGTACTTTAAGGAAGAGGAATGCCCCTCAAACGACGACATCTTGAGGTTAGCTGAGGCCCAAAATGTCGGCTTGAATACCAGGAACTGGAGAATCCTCAACCGGATTCGAAAGTCCACGGTGGCGGAAGTTACTATAGCCGTCGATCCGTTGTCTGCGGAGCTATTAAAGCAACGCAACTACTTGATGTTCTGTGGGTTTGACAGGGTCAAGTTAAGGCCCAAAAACCAAGCCATCCCTGCCCCTGGTAAATATAAATACCAGCGGCAGTGACAATAAGGGTGAGGGGGATGATACGGTTGACGATGACAAACCGTGCTGTTCGAAGAACCAGAAGGTATCTAGTAGGCATTTACCTACTGAACAGCAGGATTTGCCGAGTCAATCGGACACCCCCCAAAAACCTTCTCAAGAAGAGCCCAGGCCTTCTGGGTCTAGTGTTGGCCCACAGAGGCCAAACGAGGCAGCGACAGTCCGCCAGCCTGTCCCCCAAAACCCGGCAACAAGGCAACCACCTCGTGGGAGCCCCAATGTCAGGAAAGGGAACAAAAAAGGACGAGGACGAACGGCTGAAGAAGCCGTAATGTCGCTTAACAATAGGGCAAGGAAGGTGGCTACACGTGGCCGCAAAGACCATAAATAGTGTCTCCCCTCCCTATCAAAGCCCAAAAGCAAAGACGTCTGAAATGCCTTCAGGTGAATCTTCCCCCAAGGCAGCCTCAGACGTCCTAATTAAAAAATTTGCAGAAGAAGGTCTGGGAATAGCCTTCATCCAGGAGCCCTGGATTCAACACGGTGCCGTAAAAGGCCTGAACAGTACTGATGGTAAGTTAATTTATGCCACCAGTTCTCGCCCAAGAGCGGCGATGCTTTTAAGCAACAAACTAATGTTTCTTCCACTTTTACAGTTCATGACGGCTGATCTCGTAGCAGTTTGGGCTAAAATTCCAACCCCAAGAGGCGAACAAGAGGCAATCTTGGCCTCTGCCTACTTTCCGGGGGAGGAAGAAACGGCCCCAACAACCGAAACAATAGCCCTCATCAAATACTGTCAGCAGAGTGGCACGCCATGGATCCTCTGCTGTGACGCAAATTCCCATCATACAACATGGGGTAGTACGAACATCAACAACAGGGGTGAGTACCTCCTTGAGTTTATCAGTAGTAATAATATAAGCATTATCAATCGGGGCAATGAACCCACCTTTGTAAATGCTATTAGAGGGGAAGTTTTAGATCTTACTCTGTGCAGCCATAATATGGCCAGCACCGTCACTAACTGGCATGTTTCAGGAGAGGAATCAATGTCGGACCACAAACACATTGTATTCGACATTGGTCACTTTCCGGAACACATGCCAGCTTTTAGAAATCCCAGGAAAACGAACTGGGAGCTTTTCCGTTTTATTATTGAGGAAGCTGGTAACAGCTTACAGCGACCTATAACCACCGTGCAGGAGCTTGAGAAGGAAGCTGAACAGCTCCACTCAGACATTAAAACAGCTTTCAATGAGAGTTGCCCCCAAGGAAAGATACGTACACAACGTGATGTGCCTTGGTGGAACAAAAAGCTTGGCCAGCTAAGATGCCAGGCTAGGAAGCTGTTCAATAAAGCGAGAGCTACGGGCGACTGGGATTCATACAAAGTCGCTCTAACATCTTACAATAAAGAACTTAGGAAATCTAAAAGGGCTACCTGGAGAGAACACTGTGAAAAGACTAATGATCTTCCAGCAGCGGTTCGATTACAAAAAGCCCTTTCTAGAGATCACAGAAATGTAATTGGCACGTTGAAAAAAACAGATGGGTGCTACACCACGCGGCCGGAAGAGACGAGCAAACTATTACTCGAAACACACTTTCCTGACTGCACAGCAGGCTATCAATCACCACCTATAATGGCAGATTTGCCAACGATCAGTGGTAATGAAAAAAGCCTAGCAACAAAGCTCACCACTGTGAAACGAGTGCAATGGGCTCTGTCTAATTTCAGCCCATTCAAGTCACCAGGACCGGATGGGGTCTACACTTGTCTGTTACAGCAAGGGATAAAGCATATAGCCCCAGTCCTTTCCACTTTGTATAAAGCATCACTAGTGCTCGGCCATATCCCGAGCAAGTGGGCAGAGGTTAAGGTAGTATTCTTACCAAAGAAGGTAGGAAGACAGTCCCTTCCTTACTTTTTTAAATATGTTAAGTGTCATTTGTTATGTCACACGATTCAATTTTGTATGAAATTATTATCGACGGACGATTTAAACTCCCTTGGTGTGACCAATTGGCGCCGGTTGGCAGAGAGAAGGAGCGACTGGCGCGCCTTGTTGGACGGCCATAACCATTTAAACGGCTAATCAACAATTAAGTAAGTAAAGTTTGTTCCAATATTTATTGTTCTGTTATTTCCTATTTTATTATGCTCTGCTACTTTGTACTATCTTTTCTCTAAAAACTATTCCATGTTACGCTATATTCCAAATAATTTTATATGATAGATGTACGATCTCGATACTTTGGCACTAAGGCGATTTGCTGGTGGTTTAATTCTACGAACCACAACATGATACAATTTCTAAAATTTTAGATATTTTCTGATTGAAAATAGAGCTAACCGAATATTGTGAAAAAGATGCTTAGATATCTGTCGAAATCCTTTGTGGAAATAATTTGTTATCTTTGCTCCCTTTTGTCGCTATGGCTAACTGACAGCCAATTGCAAAGCCAAATACAGCCCATAAAATAGAGAAAAGTTTCACAAATAAAATATCAGTGATAGTATGTAAATGTATTATATTTTGGCAGTGAAAGAACAGCCAAATAAACAGAAAGGTCAAAAACAAAAACAAAATTGTTATCCCGCCACAACAACACTTTTGTCGCATGAACAGCTGCAACTACATACATCCATCGCCACAACACGCATCAACACTCCAAGCACATTTCAATTCGCAGTCATACCGTTTAATCCCACCACACTTGCACAAGCTTGCAAACATACATACAAATGTATGTATAAGCTCAAAAGTTCCACACGCACACCAACACAAATAGAACAAGTAAGGAAGGTTAAGTTCGGGTGTAACCGAACATTACATACTCAGTTGAGAGCTATGGTGGTAACATAAGGGAAAATAACCATGTAGGAAAATGAACCGAGGGTAACCCTGGAATATGTTTGTATGACATGTGTATCAAATGAAAGGTATTAAAGAGTATTTTAAGAGGGAGTGGGCCATAGGTCTATAGGTGGACGCGATTTAGGGATATCGCCATAAAGGTGGATCAGGGTTGACTCTAGAATGCGTTTGTACGATATGGGTTTCAAATGAAAGGTGTTAATGAGTATTTTAAAAGGGCGTGGGCCTTAGTTCTATAGGTGAACGCCTTTTCGAGATATCGCCATAAAGGTGGACCAGGGGTGACTCTAGAATTCGTTTGTACGATATGGGTTTCAAATGAAAGGTGTTAATGAGTATTTTAAAAGAGCGTGGGCCTTAGTTCTATAGGTGGGCGCCTTTTCGAGATGCCATAAAGGTGGACCAGGGGTGACTCTATAATTTGTTTGTACGATATGGGTATCAAATGAAAGGTGTTAATGAGTATTTTAGAAGGCCTTAGTTCCATAGGTGGATGCCTTTTCGAGATATCGCCATAAACGTGGACCAGGGGTGACTCTAGAATTCGTTTGTACGATATGGGTTTCAAATGAAAGGTGTTAATGAGTATTTTAAAAGAGCGTGGGCCTTAGTTCTATAGGTGGGCGCCTTTTCGAGATGCCATAAAGGTGGACCAGGGGTGACTCTAGAATTTGTTTGTACGATATGGGTATCAAATGAAAGGTATTAATGAGTATTTTAAAAGAGCGTGGGCCTTAGTTCTATAGGTGGGCGCCTTTTCGAGATGCCATAAAGGTGGACCAGGGGTGACTCTAGAATTTGTTTGTCCGATATGGGTATCAAATGAAAGGTGTTAATGAGTATTTTAAAAGGGCGTGGGCCTTAGTTCTATAGGTGAACGCCTTTTCGAGATATCGCCATAAAGGTGGACCAGGGGTGACTCTAGAATTCGTTTGTACGATATGGGTTTCAAACGAAAAGTGTTAATGAGTATTTTAAAAGAGCGTGGGCCTTAGTTCTATAGGTGGGCGCCTTTTCGAGATGCCATAAAGGTGTACCAGGGGTGACTCTAGAATTTGTTTGTACGATATGGGTATCAAATGAAAGGTGTTAATGAGTATTTTAAAAGGTAGTGGGCCTTAGTTCCATAGGTGGATGCCTTTTCGAGATATCGCCATAAACGTGGACCAGGGGTGACTCTAGAATTCGTTTGTACGATATGGGTTTCAAATGAAAGGTGTTAATGAGTATTTTAAAAGAGCGTGGGCCTTAGTTCTATAGGTGGGCGCCTTTTCGAGATGCCATAAAGGTGGACCAGGGGTGACTCTAGAATTTGTTTGTACGATATGGGTATCAAATGAAAGGTGTTAACGAGTATTTTAAAAGAGCGTGGGCCTTAGTTCTATAGGTGGGCGCCTTTTCGAGATGCCATAAAGGTGGACCAGGGGTGACTCTAGAATTTGTGTGTACGATATGGGTATCAAATTAAAGGTATTAATGAGGGTTTTAAAAGGGAGTGGCCCTTAGTTGTATATGTGAAGGCGTTTTCGAGATATCGACCAAAATGTGGACCAGGGTGATCCAGAACTTCATCTGTCGGGTACCGCTAATTTATTTATATATGTAATACCACGAACAGTATTCCTTCCAAGATTCCAAGGGCTTTTGATTTCGCCCTGCAAAACTTTTTCATTTTCTTCTACTTAATATGGTAGGTGTCAGAACCATTTTACCAAGTTTTTTCTAAAGTTATATTTTGCGTCAATAGACCAATACAATTACCATTTTTCATTCCTTTTTTCGTATTTGGTATAAATTTATGGCATTTTTTTCATTTTTCGTAATTTTCGATATCGAAAAAGTGGGCGTGATCATAGTCGGATTTCGGCCATTTTTAACACCAATACAAAGTGAGTTCAGATAAGTACGTGAACTGAGTTTAGTAAAGATATATCTATTTTTGCTCAAGTTATCGTGTTAAAGGCCGAGCGGAAGGACAGGCGGTCGACTGTGTATAAAAACTGGCGCGGCTTCAACCGATTTCGCCCTTTTTCACAGAAAACAGTTATCGTCCTAGAATCTAAGCCTCTACCAAATTTCACAAGGTTTGGTAAATTTTTGTTCGACTTATGGCATTAAAAGTATCCTAGACAAATTAAATGAAAAAGGGCGGAGCCACGCCCATTTTGAAATTTTCTTTTATTTTTGTATTTTGTTGTACCATATCATTACTGGAGTTGAATGTTGGCATAATTTACTTATATACTGTAAAGATTTTAACTTTTCTTATAAAATTTGAATTTAAAAAAAATTTTTTTTAAAAAGTGGGCGTGGACGTTCTCCGATTTTGCAAATTTTTAGTGAGCAGACATATAGTAACGTTCCTGCCAAATTTTATAATGATATCTTCAACGTCTGCCAAATAACAGCTTGCAAAACTTCTAAATTACCTTCTTTTAAAAGTGGGCGGTGCCACGCCCATTGTCCAAAATTTTACCATTTTTCTATTCTGCGTCATAAGTTCAACTAACTTACCAAGTTTCATCGCTTAATCCGTATTTGGTAATGAATTATCGCACTTTTTCAATTTTTCGAAATTTTCGATATCGAAAAAGTGGGCGTGGTTATTGTCCGATATCGTTCATTTTAAATAGCGATCTGAGATGAGTGCCCAGGAACCTACATACCAAATTTCATCAAGATACCTCAAAATTTACTCAAGTTATAGTGTTAACGGACAGACGGACGGACGGACTGACGGACATGGCTCAATCGAATTTTTTTCGATACTGATGATTTTGATATATGGAAGTCTATATCTATCTCGATTCCTTTATACCTGTACAACCAACCGTTATCCAATCAAAGTTAATATACTCTGTGAGCTCTGCTCAACTGAGTATAAAAACCGTACATTTGATAATACATCTCGCTCCTCGAGCCATCTGTTCCGTACTGCTGTGCCAGTATTTGTATACAACTTTTTATACTCAGCTGAGCAGAGCACACAGAGTATATTAACTTTGATTGGATAACGGTTGGTTGTGCAGGTATAAAATAATCGAGGTAGATATAGACTTCTATATATCAAAATCATCAGTATCGAAACAAAATTTGATTGAGCCATGTCCGTCCGTCCGTCCGTTAGCACGATAACTTGAGTAAATATTGAGATATCTTCACCAAATTTGGCACACTAGCTTATCTGTACCCAGAATAGATTGGTATTGAAAATGAAATCGGATGATAACCACGCCCACTTTTTATATTTATAAAATTTTGGAAAACACAAAAAACCTGATTATTTAGTAAATAATACACCTAGAATGTTGAAATTTGACATGTGGGCTGATATTGAGACTCTTGAAAAAATTTGGAAACACTTTTTTTTAAATGGGCGTGGCACCGCCCACTTGTGATAAAATCAATTTTACAAATATTATTAATCATAAATCAAAAATGGTTAAACCTATTATAACAAAATTCGGCAGAGAGGTTGCCTTTACTATAAGGAATGCTTTCAAGAAAAATTAACGAAATCGGTTAAGGCCCACGCCCGCTTTTATATAAAAGATTTTTAAAAGGGTCGTGGATGAATAAAATAAGCTATATCTTTGCAAAAAAGAGCTTTATATCAATGTACAACAGTAAATAGGAAACACTTCAAATTTTTAAAAATGGGTGTGGCACCGCCCCTTTTATGACTAAGCAATTTTCTATTTTCGGGAGCCATAACTCGAAGAAAAGTTTACATATCGTAACAAAATTGGGTACACATATTTTCATTATAGCAAAAAATATTTCTAGTAAAACTGGACGGGATCGGTTAAAGACCACGACGACTTAGATATAAAACAAGCTTAAATGGTTTTAAAAGGGTCATAGACTAGATTAATAAGCTATAACTTAGCAAAAAATAGTTTTGAATCAATGATATTTCACTTATGAAGTTTTATTGTAAGAGGAAATGGGGAGATATTGTTTATTTAAACGGACGGTGCTACGTGTAATGCTCACGCTGAGTATATAATGTTCAGTTACACACGAACTTAGACACCTTTACCTTTTGTTGTTTTGGTGTGCCTCTCATGCAAATGACGGTAACGCTTATCTGTGCCCGTCATCGCGCACAATTTTAATCGAGCTTTGCTTTGTAGATGGTTGTACTGGTGTTGCTGTCACATTTACCCTTTAGTCTTTTAATTCTATTACGCGTATTATACGATTTTATGCTTACACACACGCATGTAATTTTGCACTCACTCGCACCCACTACGCCCACGTGCACCTACAACAGCGCCCATACCCTCGACTCATACACAAACTCGCAAAGGCAAACAAAAACTTTCTACAAAATTTACAAATTACATTTTATTTTATTTCCTTTCGCTTCGCTATCTTTATTTTCATTTCCGGTTCTCTGGTCCGACCAAAATTCCGTTTGTATTCAACACGAAACACGACACAACATGAAGTTGCACATTCGCACCCCGCAAGCACTTCCAGTAATATTTTTGCTATTCTGTTATTATTGCCATTGGCTGGATGAAGTTGAAGTTGTTGTTTTCTTATTTGTTGTTTTCATTGTTGTTATATGCATTGGGTTTGCTGTAGTCATTTGTGGTGTGCATTTTAATTAATTTTTGTTTCCGTTTCGTTAAATTCATATCAAAACTTAAAAAATATCTTGAAGGTTTTCATCACCTCTTACTTACATTTTTGCACACAATTTTCACAGCACATTCGCACTCAGTCAACATTTTATATGCAAATCGTCTATTTCAAAGGGTGTACCGTTACTATGTTGTAACGAATTTACTGCAAATCCTCTTATTTGCAAATCTTCTGCTAACGTTCGAATTGCTAAACTGTTGAATAAATAACTCCAATATTGAATAATGCAAGAATGGCCTTTATTAAAGTACTTCACAATAACACTTATACTTCGCACCTAATAGCTTTCCAAACCAAACTGATTGTCGTGCCTCTACTGTTGCTGCCTTGTATACTTTGTGATTTCTCGTTCGCATACTTCTAGGCGCTTCCAGAATTTGCTTAGTTACTGCTATAAAATTATAACCACAGATGCACATGTGTAGCTTCTCATATGTGCGTGTATATGTGAGTGACACTTCCACAATTATAACTGCATACTTTGGGGAGCATCTCAGATAAGATATCTGCATGTTTTTGTGCGTCTCTTTTCCGCCGCTCGTATGAACATATGGGTAGACATAATGATTGATTTGTTGATGTGCATACGAGTCACTGCTTAGTATCGGCTTAGAGGTGATAGTACCCCTTAGTGTTGCTAGTATTCGTCACAATATAATTTATCACTTATAGAACTCAGGCAGGTTTTGAGACGTGCTCATAACCCCTTGAGTTTATTTGGTATTTTAGTCGCCTCTTATGACAGGTATATCCGGGTATATTCCAAGTTCCCTAACCCGCTGGGGGTAGCGGACTAGTGTCTTACCGATCAGTAGAGTGCGGGCTATGATGGTTGCACTGGCGGTTGGTGGCAGCGATGACGAATCGGTGGATCGATTCCAAAGCAGCCAGTGATTGGTGGAATCGAAGCTTGGCGAATCGCAGATGACACAAAGGTGGATTGCTGGAGACCAGTGGATGCCAGGAAACCGGTGTTGACAAATGGTGATGGATCGAATCCCAAGCAACCGGTGGTTGTTAGAATCGATGTCCTGCGAAACGTAGTTGATGGATCGGTGGATTTGTGAACGCCAGTGATTTCGCGATGACGATTCGGTGGCTCGATTCCCAAACAACCGGTGGGTGTTAAAATGGAAATGCCGCGAATCGCAGATAAAGGATCGATGAATTGGCGATGGCGAAACGGTGGCCGGATTTCTAAGCATCCGATGTTAGATTGAATCGAAGCCCCGCGAATCGGATGGGCCGGTGAATTGGTGATGAAAAATCGGATAAATCCCAAGCAACCGTTGGTTGGTGGAATCGATGCCCTGAAAACGTGAGTGATGAATCGGTGGATTGGAAGATGCGGTGGATAGGCAATGGCTAAAGGGTGGTGGATGGAAGCGAAACCCGGCGAACCGCAGGCGACAGATCGGTGGAGGCCGCTTGTCGAGGGGTCACAGGTAGCGGACTGATGGATTGATGGAATAATATATTTTCCTTGCGGTCTGGCCTCGTATATATGGGGGCGGTGGATGCAACTTTGCCATAGAAAATGGGGAGGTAGGAACTAGATTCCTGCATAACCAATTTCCCGGCACACCAAGAGTTGTGAGTGACCAAGGTCATCAACCGAGCAATGGGAAGTAGTCTGTGCAAAGGAAACTATTTAAATTGTTATAAACAGTTTGAGAAGTTTGCGCTGTCGCGGTTAGGCGAGCGTAAGTGAAGTGTATGCAAGTGATTACTTGCATTTTATCTGTTCTTTCTCATTCGCTTGCTGATCGCTGTTACAGTGGGACCGTATGTAGTGGTAACTATATAAATGTGCGGTACAACTTCATTGGCAAAAACAAGAGGAAATCGAGGTACATCTGACTCGAGTAACTTACGTAGTGTCGCGCTGGAACTTGGTTTCATAAAAAATTTTTTTGTAGGCGCGCACTTTAAAAGATGAACGAATGATCCACTAGTTACCATTCTAGCAAAAACTTACTTATATTTGGATCCCAAAGGGATGATATTTTCATCATTGTCTATCAAATCTTTCGGTATTCAAGTTCTTATAACATCTTTCGTGCTAAACTTTATATGCTTGCTAGCATTCTGTCTCTCTTGCCCATCTAAGATTCTCCCATGTTCCGGATATGTGGTTCAAAGCAAGAACAGTTTACCTAACTGAGGAAAGGTTTCATATGTTAAGCCAATTTCGTTATTCTCGAAACCCTAGGGAGACTTAGACGGGGACCAGGCCACGTCTAAAAACTCTACTTTAGCACTACTACAGTAACCCTTGGCCTACAAAATAATATATGGCCGACACTCTTAGATGGAGTGAAGCTCAAACTTCTTAAAAGTTCTTCGGCATCACATTGAACATCAAACTTACCTGAAACAAATAAGTCGAAGACGGGTCAAATAAGCCTATAACTGTTCTCGGTGAAATGACCCGACTTAAATCAACAGAGCCAAAAGTTGTATCTTTTTATTTAATTTACGCCTAACTTATCACAAGGTTTGGCCGAAAAACAGCCCTCCGCAATCAGTATTTGTGCAGCCGATCATTAGGACCGAGAGAAATCAAATAGTATTCAGCTCATCGCTGTGGAACCACCATCACCACCGTCATTTATCACCATTAGTTGGCGATAAGCCGCCTCTGCGATTTTGGCTGTTTCGTATCAAGTAACGCCAGCTATCAAAGTTTCCTAATAACGCCTGCTGTGAGCCTCACGGGAGGATAAGTTTTCCTCAATCTTCTTCTCCGAATTCCTTCGATACTCGCCGTCAGAATCACAGAGACGACCATATTTCTTCCGAAGAAGTTTTCTCTCGTACACTCCAAGAGCCATGTCATCTTCTCTCGACACAATCAGCGAGCATACATGAGAATAGGTATTGAGCGACTTTTAGAAAGTGATTTTTGTTCGTCTTTTCCAATTGTATACTCGGTCCAAAGTATCTTTAGTTGGCAAGAGCTATTCTCAAATTGATTTCTAAGCTGACAATTTTTTCGCTGTTAAGCTGGTTTCGTCAACTGTAACGTGCCTGCCAAAGTTGCTTTTTTTCGCAAATTTTTTCTTTATGCCTCTTTATCAAGATAAGGAACTCACTCTCCTAAAATGTCTGAAAGACGAATTAAAAATGTTGCCAAAGGGCTTACATGGAAAAGTCCAGGGATTCCATAATGCAGCCAGACTGAAATCCTAAGCAAAGCCGTTGGTTCTGGTGGTGCTGGATTAACGACCAAGTTTATTATATCCTCTTCGGACAGGATTATGTACGTACGCAATGGCTGTCCGGATACTAAGATTAGTGTAAATTTCAGTGTCCGGACACCTTTCTTTTGTATACAACTTGTGGTTTTTATCCGAATTTATGTGCCCCTTTTGTTATTATTTTCAAGAAATGGGTATATAGACCCTGGCTCAGTCCTTAGGCGACTAAGGTGTCTGTTCCCTCATAGTTTTCACTTTCCCCGTACTGTGAAGAAGTACTCTAACATTGACATACCTAAGCGGAATGTTAATATGGATTGGAGAAAATTGTGTATTTATCAGAAAAAAAAACATTTTAAACACATGTCCTTACTAGAGTGCATAGAAGATGGAGGATAACTGTTTCACAAGCAGCAAAGTTACCGGAGAGGCTACTCCACAAAGGATGCCTTGGCAGAAGTAATAGGTACTGTAAAGAAGCCTAGACAGCGAATTACCAATAAAGACCGATAGCCTTACTGGCCACACTGGTCATCAAAAATCCTTTAGATCACCCAGGTGGAATGGCATGATTCAGACACTAGAAACACCTTTCCGGGTGTGGATATGTTTGCTCGATATCTCAAGGACTACCTGACACCGGTATTAAGGAAGTGGAAATAAAACAGTATTCTCCTTGAGACCTGCCAGAATTCATCCTTCTCCTTGCTTTTGTAGACGATGTGGTTGCTTCGGTCCGAAACTGCAAGCTGTCACAGTGCATAAAGCTCGTACGATAAATCAATAAATCTTCCGTGCCACTCGACGTCACCAGCGCGATGAAGAACTTTTATCTCAAACAGTTCCATAGTCGCCCCATCTGATGATGTCAGTGTCCATGCCTCTGCACCATACAGCAGGACGAGTTCGATGAAAGAATTGTACAGCATGATTTTCGTTTAACGGTAGAGGTCCTTACTTTCAAAAAACGCATTTTTGGGTAAGAGTGATGCTTCGCTGGATTTTTAAGATGCACATGTTTGTGTTAATGCTGATTCCTAAATAAGCGAAAACTAAACCGTAGCCGCCTGATTTTAACAGTTAACTTTGAAAACGCTAAGTATTCTGTAAACTGACTTTGGTTGTTATTGCTTTTTAAATACCAAACTCCTCAAATGTTTGGCTTCAGGATAAAACTACGGAATTGTATTCGCACTATGAGTATGAGTATGTATGAGTACAACAAAATATTTGATTAAAGGTAACATCAAGTGCACTTTATTTACTTTCACGCCTTCTTAAGTTTCAGTTTAAGTTCATAGCTTATGAAATAAATATTTTGAGATTCTCTAAATACCAAGCAAACTGAATATTATATAAATATGTATATATTCATTTATATGTATGTGTGAAATTAAGTGCACTTAAATCATTAAGTGAGTAAATAAATAGGAATATGAAAACGAAAATCCATGCTTAACCCAATTAGATATTTAAATAAGCCGAACGAGATTGCTTAACACGTAAGAATGAATGCATGAAAGATAAAGATTATGCACCTTCCAAAGTTTACCAAGGTTCACTGTAATAAGGAGTCTTTGGGTGAGGGCATCACATTATACCCAACAGTACCTCACAACAAAACGGATAACTTGGAAAAGACCATTTAGAGGATAATACTTCCAGTTTTAGGGTTCACATACCAAATTCTTAGCTGTGATTATTTTTGTTTTATACGCCATTAATGCCATCGAATAAGATGCATAATACTGTCTCATTTTTCCTTTTCACAACCTATCCACCTGTATTTACAATCTACCCTCCTATATCTACACTGCTAGTATTTTTTAGCGTTTCCTTCTAATCAAACTTTAAAACCTTTCAACATCTCGCTTGTCTTCAATTTCTCTTCCGTCCATTTCTCTATCTCTCCCAATCTTTTTCTTAGACGTTGTGGCAGCGCACTGGCCTCAAGTGACCTAATGAAGCCAAGCTAATCCTCTTCATGGGTCCATACCCTTGGACCCGCCATTAGGTATATATAATGTCACGGGGGAAAGGCTATTTAATCGCCCCTGCTTCGTGTGCGCATTTCTCTGCTCCCGCTTTCGTTGTTCGTCAGTCGTAACTAGAAATGCCATTTCAGCCGTCCAACAATCAATGTGTCTGCACATAATGGGAACTAAATTCCTTATGGAAGGTTCCTCTCCATAAACTATGTGTTGAGAGCTAGCCGCCGTGGTATGGTGGTAGCGTGCTCCGCTTGCCACACCGAGATTCGTGGGTTCAAGTCCAGGGTAAATAACATCAAAAATTTAGAAACAAGTTTTTCAATTGCAAAAAAAGTGACTCTAATCGGGGTCGCCCCTAGAAAGTGATTTGGCAAAAACTCCGTGTGTATTTCTACCATGAAAGGCTTCTCAGTAAAAATTCATCTGAGAGCAGGGTTTTTCGTGGAATTCCCATAGCTTCGAAGACCTAGTTCCGTAACGCTGTGTTCGGAAAAGAGTTTCCACAATTCTTCTCATCAGTAGTTATGGGAATATTCGTTGCTCTGATTTCTGACATTTAACTTTAGCGATCACCCTTCTGTAAGCAAATCCCCAAGGATGATCAAAATCGGCACTATCCGTTAGTTCCTTAAAGCGCGCTCTTTTCCTTTTTTATAGCATCATCATCATATAGATGCGATATCGTTGTGCCCTTCGTCATGCTTTGTGGCATTTTCTGCGCTCCTCCGCTATGTGCTCATTCCAACAATATACAGGCGTCCGATTTACTTTTGCACGACTTCTGGGCATGGCAGTATCACATATATCTCTTTCTCTATATCTACTACTATCTCTACATCTGCTGCATAGTCTCCCTCTCACACCTTAATTCTTGCTATATTCGACGCATACTCCAAGTTGTTGCATGGCTTTTTCCTAATAGAGAGCAGGACAACACCCTTTTGAACACGCTTATATTAGCTTCACTTATGTATATGTTTCTAAATAATAAGAAAAAAGTAAGGAAGGATAAGTTCAGATGTAACCAAACATTACATACTCAGCTGACAGCTTTGGAGACAAAATTTTCTTTTTCATGGATACGAACAGTAGGAAGGTTAAGTTCGGGTGTAACCGAACATTACATACTCAGTTGAGAGCTATGGTGACAACATAAGGGAAAATAACCATGTAGGAAAATGAACCGAGGGTAACCCTGGAATGTGTTTGTATGACATGTGTATCAATGAAAGAGGGAGTGGGCCATATTTCTATAGGTGGACGCCATTTAGGGATATCGCCATAAAGGTGGACCAGAGGTGACTCTAGATGCGTTTGTACAATACGGGTATCAAACGAAGGTGTAGATGAGTATTTTAAAACAGATTGGGCTTTAGTTCTATGGGTGGACGCCTTTTCGAGATATGCGCCATAAAGGTGGACCAGGGCTGACTCTAGAATTTGTTTGTACGATATGGGTATCAATTAAAGGTATTACTTACTTACTTACTTAATTGGCGCTTAACCGTCTAAACGGTTTATGCCGTCCAACAAGGCGCGCCAGTCGCTCCTTCGCTCCGCCAACCGGCGCCAATTGGTCACACCAAGGGAGTTTAAATCGTTTTCCACCTGGTCCTTCCAACGGAGTGGGGGCCGCCCTCTACCTCTGCTTCCATAGGCGGGTTCCGATAGAAACACTTTCTTGGCCGGAGCATCATCTTTCATTCGCATAACATGGCCTAGCCAGCGCAGCCGCTGCGTTTTAATTCGCTGGACTATGTTGATGTCTGCGTATAGCTCGTACAGTTCATCATTAAATCTTCTTCGGTACTCGCCATCGCCAACGCGTAGAGGTCCATAAATCTTTCGAAGAACTTTTCTCTCGAACACTCCCAAAGCCGCTTCATCTGCTGTTGTCATGGTCCATGCTTCTGCCCCATATAGCAGACGGGTACGATAAGTGACTTGTAGAGTATGATTTTCGTTCGCCGAGAGAGGACTTTACTTTTCAATTGCCTACCTAGTCCAAAGTAGCATTTATTGGCAAGATTGATTCTTCGCTGGATTTCAGTGCTGATGTTGTTGCTAGTGTTGATGCTGGTTCCCATTAAAGGTATTAATGAGGGTTTTAAAAGGGAGTGGTGGTAGTTGTATATGTGAAGGCATTTTCCAGACATCGACCAAAATGTGGACCAGGGTGACCAAGAACATCATCTGCCGGGTATCGCTAATTTATTTATATATGCAATACCACCAACAGTATCCCTGCCATGATTACATGGGCTTTTGATTTCGCCCTGCAGAACTTTTTCATTTTCTTCTACTTAATATGGTAGGTATCACACCCATTTTACAAAGTTTTTTCTAAAGTTATATTTTGCGTCAATAAACCAATCAATTACCATGTTTCATCCCTTTTTTCGTATTTGCTATAGAATTATGGCATTTTTTTATTTTCGAAATTTTCGATATCGAAAAAGTGGGCGTGGTCATATTCGGATTTCGCCCGTTTTTAATACCAAGATAAAGTGAGTTCAGATAAGTACGTGAACTAAGTTTAGTAAGACAGACGGTCGACTGTGTATGAAAACTGGGCGTGGTTTCAACCGATTTCGCCCATTTTAACAGAAAACAATTATAGAAGCTATGCCCTCACCAAATTTCACAAAGATTGGTTAATATTTGTTCGACTTATGGCATTAAAAGTATTCTAGACAAATGAAATAAATTTTGAAATTTTCTTTTATTTTTGTATTTGGTTGCACCATATCATTACTTGAGTTGAATGTTGACATAATTTACTTATATACTGTAAAGAAATTCAATTTTATTACTTTAGTTTGTTAAAATTTTAATTAAAAAATTTTTTTAAGTGGGGTTGTTGTCATCCGATTTTTCTAATTTTTATTAGAATATACAATATAGTAATAGGAGTAACGTTCCTGCCAAATTTCATCAGGATATCTTCAACGACTGCCAAATTAAAGCTTGCAAAACTTTTAAATTACCTTCTTTTAAAAGTGGGCATTGCCACGCCCATTTTCCAAAATTTTACTGATTTTCTATTCTGCGTCATAAGATCAACTCACCTACCAAGTTTCATCACTTTATCCCTCTTTGGTACTGAATTATCGCACTTTTTCGGTTTTACGAAATTTTCGATATCGAAAAAGTTGGTGTGGTTGTAGTCCGATTATGGCTAAAATGAATTTCTTTTTTGGACCAGATCGTTTTGATATATAGAAGTCTATATCTATCTCGATTAGTTTATGCCGTTACGGGGCACCGTTATGCGAACAAAATTAATATACTCTATGAGCTCTGCTCAGCTGAGTATAAAAATGCTACGTTTGCGCAGCAGTATCCGTCTTTAAATTGGTACGGATATATTTTTGTAATTGGTTGGTTTTTAATAAAATAACGTGCATATTTCGGAAACTCTTCACAGTTTGATTTAATTGACACATAAGCCCAAATATCATTAATTTGAACGAAGTTTTGCCTATTGACAGAATTAAATTTATTCTGCCGATGGGAGTGGCCCCACCCACCTAGCCCATCTATCTTGTATAGAATACAGCTTATGTACTCCCATTTATTACAAGGGCTTCCTGCGGAAATTTGGATAAAAATCATTTTGAGAACTTTGAAAGCCCATAAAATGCACAATTAGGGCGATTATTGAGGGGATTTCGTACACCTTTTTTTTAATACAGTCTAGTATGAATACTTTCTATTATATACATATTTATTCTCACTCAAATCTTCGCATAACAATGTTTACTGATTGTTCACAATCTACATACAATTTTCTTGTAGCTGTTATTTGTCTTAACATAAAATCATATTTTTTTGGGTTAAGTATGCCAAGCATCGTTTCGCCTCTTACAAAATATCGTAAAATATTATGCAAATTTCTGGATCGAATTGCTCATAAACATGCGAAATTTTCCACACAACGCTTTTGGCCATAAGCTACGCAGAGCTTACAATCCACTTCGACCGTGCGTCTTGTGCTCTGTTGAGATCAAGAAATATGATTTTGTGATGTACATACATGTAGTATGTATGTATATGTGTGTGTGTGGGTGAACATACACATATAAAATTACTTGTTTGCGACATTAAAAAACCGTTAAACTGCGAAGAACAAAAGTTTTCTTTTAAAAAAGATCGCAACACTAAAATGCGGCGGCTGCAAAGAGACAAAAAAAAGAAGATTTTGTGAAATACATCCAATCAAACTTTGTATTTTATTCGATGCTGTAAAGAAACAAGCAAGTCGAACAAAAAGCTCGACAACAACAAAGCAACAACTTTTGTCGTCACAGCATGAACGCCTCATCAAATCCTGCGAGCAAACAACTCTTTTCCGCATTTGCCTGATACTTTCTAACGAATTTACACAAAACAATGCAATGTACGCAAATTTTATTGCCATTCAATGAGCTTCAGAGTTTCAAGTCTCATTACTTGTATGTAATACAATGCAAATGTGCTGGAACTACAACTACAACTGTCGTTTTGTTATACGGAAATTGTGTAACTGTGCAACATTACAAATGCCGCCGACACAAATTCGTTTTGTCGCCGCGAAGCAAGCAATTCAATCAACAAGGATTCAGCTACAGATTTGCTTTAATGATTTGAAAACTCGGTGGAATGGAAAACTTTAGGAATATGCCGGCATACATATGTACATATGAATGTGTGTGCAATGCACATTGTGCCTATCGAATTGCATGTTCTCTTATATAACTCGTTTTGCTGTGCCTAGAAACTAAGAAAACTCTTTAAATTGAGAGCTGGTCTTTGTGTCGTAGAAATTAGCATTGTTACGGGGGAATCCAGAATATAAGAGTAAATGTAAGAACTACACTGTATCATAATGTAGGGCAATGAACGAGGCAAATCGGACAGCAAATCAGTGAATGAATCAGTGCCGAAGATTTCATACCCTTCATGAATGGGGCTGAACAATAATCCTATCCCGTTCGTAATCTCCAAATAATCGGATGTATAAGAGAAAAAATATATAGTGAACAGATGTACATACCTAAACGATTTTTAAGATAAATATAAAATAAAAAAATGCAAAAACCCCTTATCTGAACGATCGGTTGTATGGGATATATATTATATATAGCTCCGATCGAAATGATTTTTACAGGAAAACTTCTATGATATATAAAAATATATATCACCAAGTTTCACGTTTTTATATTGGAAACTAAGGGAGAAATGGCCAAAAAAATTTCCATCTGAACGATCGGTTGTATGGGATAGGTATATACTAAATACATATAGCTCCGATCAAAGTGATTTTTTCAGAAAATCTTCTATGATATATTAGGATAAATATCACCAAGTTTAACGTTTTTATTGGAAATTAAGGGACAAATTACTAAAAATCTTTCTATCTGAACGATCGGTTGTATGGGATATATGTATATTATATATAGCTCCGATCGAAATGATGGTGATAAATATCACCACGTTTATATATTGGAAATTAAGGGAGAAATTGCCAAAAATCTTTCTATCTGAGCGATCGGTTGTATGGGATATATACTATATATAGTTCCGATCAAAGTAATTTTCTCAGGATATATTCTATGATATATTAAAATATATATCACCGAGTTTCACGTTTATACTTTCTAAATTGCGGCAGGAATGACCAAAATCATCTTATCTGAACGATCGGTTGTATGGGAGATATATGTTATAGTGGTCCGATCCTACGGAATCCGGCAAATGTCTAATATAATACAAAAATACATCCATGTGCTAAATTTCATTGAGATATCTCAAAATTTGGGGGACTAGTTTGCGTTCAAACAGAGAGACGGACGGACGGACAGATAGACAGACGGACAGGCGGACATGGCTATATCAACTCAGTTCGTCGCCCTGATCAATTCGGTATACTTAATGGTGAGTCTATCTTCTATATTTCTCAACGTTACAAGCATCGGACCAAAGTTAATATACCATTTCATGTTCATGAGAGGTATAAAAAAGCAGAGGAGGGAGAAAAGGAGCGGTATATAATAACAATACTTTAAATAAAAAGGATGTCTATGGTCTCTTTACTGTTGCGAAGCCAAGGCGCGGTGCAAGGAAAGAAAGAAGTAGAATTTTCCTTCTAATAAAAGAGAAGAGAAGGGAGGAAAGACTATAAGTCAAAACAAATAAGGAAGGCTAGTTCGGGTGTAACCGAACATTACATACTCAGCTGCCGAAGTACAGCTTGCAAAACTTTTAAATTACCTTCTTTCAAAAGCGGGCGGTGTCACGCCCATTGTCCAAAACTTTACTAATTTTAAGAAACTGCAGAACATACTATACACGTGTATACGGATGGTGACAAATTAATGGAAGGGTTCTAGTCTGCAATTTACTCTACTAAATAAGTAGATCCTACAGGCTGCCAGATCACTGCAGCGTTTTTGTGCAGAAATTATAGCCGTGAATAAAGCTGCAGCAGTTCCTGAGAAGCGTGCGGAGTACAAAGAAGCATTGGAAAAACTTCGCTCAGGCCGGACCATACATCTATACTGGGTTCTCGGTCACAATGTGATGAAAGGTAACGAAAGGGCTGATGAGTTGGCACAGGAGGGTGCAACACTCGCTGAACCGACGATAGACATCCCAATCTATTTGGGAGAAAGCAAAAGGAGACAGGAGTTTCATATGATACATCAAGCAGGAAAGGCACTTAAGGCTTAGTCAGTAACAGTAGGTGAAGGAAGTGCGAGCTGCAGGAAGAAACGTTAGAGGACATTCTGTGTTCACGTCCTGCGCTCGGCAGAGCAAGGCACCAGCGATTGGAGGTGGCAGAGTTGCCAGATCTCGAGGCTCCAATTAAACTAGCTCCTAGAAACTTCTTCCATTTTCAGAGAGTTGAGATTTATTCTAAAACATAAGCCCTGGCACCTGATTGGGGTTCTTCTGTTTGGCAGTCTGACAAATTCTGGTAACACTATGGGCACATACAGTCTATGTTAAGTCTTTATTAATCGGCAGGTTCAACCTAACCTAACCTAACTATGACGCTCTTATAGACAAGGACGATATCTAAGTAAAAAAATTGTTTAGTATAAAAGGACCAAATTACGTGCATTATCTTAAATAAAATTATTTTGCTGCAAACTTTCTGTTTTGCAGCGGGGTTGTTGGATAGTGTGGGGATTTAGTGCTGCTTTTCTGGAGATTTCACTCGGATATTACTAAATTCGACTGTCAAGCGAGGTGCATTACGGGATAAGCAGAATGATGATTGCGTGAGAGAAATGGAGTCACATCTCTCTGGACTGAAATCGCTTTCGTCTTTGTTAGCTTATTTAAGGCTCTGCTGAGATTTACGAACCCCTATAACTCCCAGTGGTGAAGAATATTTTGCTCTTCAACGGCATAACAACCCAATTCATACCGTGCTAGTTCATCAAACATCTCGTTTTCTTACACAGACCAACTGGATTTTATTTCGTCGGCTGTTTCCTTAAATGTTTGGTGGTGATGCTTGGAATGAGTACAAAATTCATTATTTTCAATTGCATCTCTCGAATTGAGGGGATGTAGATTAGCGATGGGATCTATGCAGCATTTTCAGACAGTTAGAATTGGAATCAATCAAAAGAAATAAGGTATCAACATATTTTATGACCCTTATGTGCAACCCTCCAGCGGGGTTTGGACGCTTAGAATATATCCGCGGCAGATATGCCTGTCATTAGAGGTGCCACACTTACCCGAGGGGCAAATCCTGTATTTTAGCAGCCGAGGGTCTGGCGACCCAATGGAACTATAAGGTGTGGCGGGATGACAGAGAATATTCATATTAAATCGTTCCCGAGCAAAGGACCATCAACATCGATAAGACTCCCCAAACCCTTCGGAGAGTGTTTTTATCGCTGCAACAACAACAACAAAATCGTTTAAGTTTATCAACCGCAAGCTATCAAGAAATGTATAAGACCTGCCAATTCCGACCTCCGCATATATGTACATATGTATGCATGAATTTAACTTTAGGTTTGTATGAATGTAATGCAATGAGAATTTTCTTGCCACAAAAAAATTTCATTGAATTTTCTGCCATCATAGACGTTTAAGCAAAACGTGTAAGACTTCCGTTAAAAAATTTACAAGTTGCGTATTGTTGACGATGTTGCGACAAGCGAAATGCTGCAACCTACGAGCTTGCGCTCAATTGGCTGATGAAACCCGAAACTCCGGTGGCAGTAACAACAGCCAGCAGTAATGTTGAAATATATTTACTTAATTATTTAAACTAAAATATTGTAAACAACACACAAAAATACATAAAATATCACGCAAATATTTAATAATGCAGTTACAGTGGCAGCAACTACAACAACAACTAGCATGAAAGCGCTTCAACAGCAAACACCAACTGCGATATCAGCAGCAGCTAACCGCCACGAATATCCTTACCACACTTGAGTGTACTCAATATATAAACTCAAGTACATATGTATATACCAGAGATGCACGCGAGAGCTTCGCAAAACTATTCGCGGTTCACGCCAAGGTCGCGTGAATGACGCGACAGAGATTCAGTAAAGCAAGCAGTCAATCAGTTCTAGCTGTACTTCAAGCAGTAAACATCTCCCTCGCCGTAGAAACGAAAAAGACTTGTCCTCTTGCTGAAACCTGGTAAACAGCCGGATCAACCATCCTCATATAGGCCGATTTGTATGCTGGATTCCCTAGGAAAGATTTTCGAGCGTATAATTAGCGGGCGCCAACAGCTGACGTTTAGAAAGCCCAGGTGGCTTGTTGATAATGAATTTGGATTTCGCAAATCAAGATCCACCGTAGATGCAATGCAACCAGTCGTCAATATAGCTAGAGAAGCTGCCAAAGTTAATGGAGCACTTATGCGAATAATGCCTAACATTCGTGGTCCGAGCGAAGCTACCCGTCAGCTATGGTCCACAGCAACCAGCTCGTTATTACTATACGCAGCGCCAGCGTGGTACGGATCTAAACGGACCCATCAAAAAGATATATTCGCAGCATACCGAATTGCAGCTATAAGAAATCAAGTGCTTATAGGGCGGTGTCCGACGACGCGAGCCTGGTCCTAACCCGTGAAATCCCAGTGGACTTACTCGCAAGCGAAATGGGCGATCTGTATATCACTAATAGCGAGCAACCATCTGAAGACGCCAAGAAAAGCGCAAAGACACAAACAATAGCTAAGTGGCAAGAACGGTGGGAGGCCGCGAGTCAAGGGCGTGGGATCTTCACGTTAGTTTGGGACGTAACTCAATGGAATGAGCGGAAGCACGGCGTACTGAACTACCATCTAACCCAGATACTTATTGCACATGGTGGTTTCAGAGTATTTATGGAAGCATATTATAGAGGAAGATCCTCTTTGCCCAAGGTGTACCACGGAGTTAGAAAACGCGGAACACGTCATGTTCCACAGTCCCCGTTTTCACGAGGAAAGACCCACCTTGCATAGAGTTTTTGGGGAAGAACCTACCACGAGAAATTTAGTAACACAAATGTGCAACAGGAAGGAATGCTGGATTGCAGTGAGAAAAATGGCATTATAGTCATGACACGCTTAGCGGATGCTGAGAGGGCGCGCAGGCGAAGCAGTGGCGGTTAAATCGGCACTCAGAGCAAATAGCGGGAACTTGGACGCCGCCAGAACAACAGGAGGCTCTTAAAAAATGAGAACGCCACACTGAAGTAATGCGAAAGTGGTACCGGGGTGTGCGACGGTTCCAAAAGTGGGGCTGTTTTTTAGTCTACGGATACACGCTTGCTACGACGGCAGCAATTATGGTGCATTAGGCACTTTTCAGCCCTCCCGCAACAAAAAAAAACAGTAAATATCTCATGCGTGTAGTCTATGTCCAAGCATTCTCCCTGTGAACACATACTACTACAAAAATGATTGCGTGCGTATTCGAAGCTCTTCCGGCGTTGCGCACCACTGGTCTATACATATGTACGTACATAGTGGTATCATATACATAACAAGTAAGGAAGGCTAAGTTCGGGTGTAACCGAACATAACATACTCAGTTGAGAGCTATGGAGACAAAATAAGGAAAATCAATCTGGGGTAACCCTGGAATGTGGTTGTATAACATGTGTATCAAATGAAAGGTATTAAAGAGTATTTTAAGAGAGAGTAGGCCATAGTTCTATGGATGAACGCCATTTAGGGATATCGCCATAAAGGTAGACCAGGGCTGACTCTAGAATTTGTTTGTACGATATGGGTATCAAATGAAAGGTGTTACTGAGCATTTTAAGAGGGAGTGGGCCTTAGGTCTATCGGTGGACGCCTTTTCGAGATGTCCCCATTAAGGTGGACCAGGGGTGATTCTATAATGTGTTTGTACGATATGGGTATCAAATGAAAGCTGTTAATGAGTATTTTGAAAAGGAGTGATCCTTAGTTCCATAGGTGGACGCCGTTTCGAGATATCGCCATAAAGGTGGACCAGGGGTGTCTCTAGAATGTGTTTGTACGATATGGGAATCAAATGAAAGGTGTTACTGAGCATTTTAAGAGGGAGTGGGCATTAGGTCTATAGGTGGACGCCTTTTCGAGATATCGCCATTAGGGTGGGCCAGGGGTGACTCTAGAATGTTTGTACGGTATGGGTATCAAACGAAAGGTGTTACTGAGCATTTTAAGAGGGAGTGGGCATGAGGTCTATAGGTGGACGCCTTTTCGAGATATCGTCATTAGGGTGGGCCAGGGGTGACTCTAGAATGTGTTTGTACGATATGTGCATCAAACGAAAGGTGTTACTGAGCATTTTAAGAGGGAGTGGGCATTAGGTCTATAGGTGGACGCCCTTTCGAGATATCGCCATTAGGGTGGGCCAGGGGTGACTCTAGAATGTTTGTACGATATGGGTATCAAACGAAAGGTGTTACTGAGCATTTTAAGAGGGAGTGGGCATTAGGTCTATAGGTGGACGCCTTTTCGAGATATCGCCATTAGGGTGGGCCAGGGGTGACTCTAGAATGTGTTTGTACGATATGGGTATCAAATGAAAGGTGGTAAGGAGTATTTTAAAAGGGAGTAATCCTTAGTTCTATAGGTGGACGCCTTTTCGAGATATCGCCATAAAGGTGGACCAAGGGTGACTCTAGAATGTTTGTACGATATGGGTATCAAACGAAAGGTGTTACTGAGCATTTTAAGAGGGAGTGGGCATTAGGTCTATAGGTGGACGCCTTTTCGAGATATCGCCATTAGGGTGGGCCAGGGTGACTCTAGAATGTGTTTGTACGATATGGGTATCAAATGAAAGGTGGTAATGAGTATTTTAAAAGGGAGTAATCCTTAGTTCTATAGGTGGACGCCTTTTCGAGATATCGCCATTAGGGTGGGCCAGGTGTGACTCTAGAATGTTTGTACGATATGGGTATCAAACGAAAGGTGTTACTGAGCATTTTAAGAGGGAGTGGGCATTAGGTCTATAGGTGGACGCCTTTTCGAGATATCGCCATTAGGGTGGGACAGGGGTGACTCTAGAATGTTTGTACGATATGGGTATCAAACGAAAGGTGTTACTGAGCATTTTAAGAGGGAGTGGACATTAGGTCTATAGGTGGACGCCTTTTCGAGATATCGCCATTAGGGTGGGCCAGGGGTGACTCTAGAATGTTTGTACGATATGGGTATCAAACGAAAGGTGTTACTGAGCATTTTAAGAGGGAGTGGACATTAGGTCTATAGGTGGACGCCTTTTCGAGATATCGCCATTAGGGTGGGCCAGGGTGACTCTAGAATGTGTTTGTACGATATGGGTATCAAATGAAAGGTGGTAATGAGTATTTTAAAAGGGAGTAATCCTTAGTTCTATAGGTGGACGCCTTTTCGAAATATCGCCATTAGGGTGGGCCAGGTGTGACTCTAGAATGTTTGTACGATATGGGTATCAAACGAAAGCTGTTACTGAGCATTTTAAGAGGGAGTGGGCATTAGGTCTATAGGTGGACGCCTTTTCGAGATATCGCCATTAGGGTGGGCCAGGGGTGACTCTAGAATGTTTGTACGATATGGGTATCAAACGAAAGGTGTTACTGAGCATTTTAAGAGGGAGTGGACACTAGGTCTATAGGTGGACGCCTTTTCGAGATATCGCCATTAGGGTGGGCCAGGGGTGACTCTAGAATGTTTGTACGATATGGGTATCAAACGAAAGGTGTTACTGAGCATTTTAAGAGGGAGGGGGCATTAGGTCTATAGGTGGACGCCTTTTCGAGATATCGCCATTAGGGTGGGACAGGGGTGACTCTGGTATGTTTTTGTACGATATGGATATCAAATTAAAGGTATTAATGAGGGTTTTAAAAGCGAGTGGCCCTTAGATGTATATGTGAAGGCGTTCTCGCGATATCGACCAAAATGTGGACCAGGTGATCCAGAAAATCATCTGTCGGGTACTGCTAATTTATTTATATATGCAATACCACTAACAGTATTCCTGCCAAGATTCCAAGGGCTGTTGATTTCGCCTTGTAGAACTTTTTCATTTTCTTCTACTTAATATGGTAGGTGTCACACCCATTTTACAAAGTTTTTTCCAAAGTTATATTTTGCGTCAATAAACCAATCCAGTTACCATGTTTCATCACTTTTTTCGTATTTGGTATAGAATTATGGCATTTTTTTCATTTTTCGTAATTTTCGATATCGATAAAGTGGGCGTGGTTATGGTCAGATTTCGCCCATTTTTTATACCAAGAAAAAGTGAGCTCAGGTAAGTACGTGGGCTAAGTTTAGTAAAGATATATCGGATTTTGCTCAAGTTATTGTGTTAATGGCCGAGCGGAAGGACAGACGGTGGACTGTGTATAAAAACTGGGCGTGGCTTCCACCGATTTCGCCCATTTTCACAGAGAACAGTTACCGTCATAGAATCTATGCTCCTACCAAATTTGAGAAGGATTGGTAAATTTTTGTTCGACTTATGGCAATAAAAGTATTCTAGACAAACTAAATGAAAATGGGCGGAGCCACGCCCATTTTGAAATTTTCTTTTATTTTTGTATTTTGTTGCATCATATCATTACTGGAGTTGAATTTTGACTTAATTTACTTATATACAGTAAAGATATTAAATTTTATGTTAAAATTTGAATTTAAAAAAATTTTTTTTTAAAAAGTGGGCGTGTTCTTCATCCAATTTTGCTAATTTTTATTTAGCACATATAGAGTAATAGTAGTAACGTTCCTGCCAAATTTCATCATGATATCTTCAACGACTGCCAAATTACAGCTTGCAAAACTTTTAAATTACCTTCTTGTAAAAGTGGGCGGTGCCACGCCCATTGTCCAAAATCTTACTAATTTTCTATTCTGCGTCATAACGTCAACCCATCTACCAAGTTTCGTCGCTTTATCTGTCTTTTGTAATGAGTTATCGCACTTTTTCGGTTTTTCGAAATTTTCGATATCGAAAAAGTGGGCGTGGTTATAGTCCGATATCGTTCATTTTAAATAGCGATCTGAGATGAGTGCTCAGGAACCTACATACCAAATTTCATCAAGATACCTCAAAATTTACTCAAGTTATCGTGTTAACGGACGGACGGACGGACGGACGGACGGACATGGCTCAATCAAATTTTTTTTCGATCCTGATTATTTTGATATATGGAAGTCTATATCTATCTCGATTCCTTTATATATGTACAACCAACCGTTATCCAATCAAACTTAATATACTCTGTGAGCTCTGCTCAACTGAGTATAAAAAGGATATCTAGTATATGCGACTCACTACCCCGCTTACGCGGCAACTGCCACAATATTTATGAGTAACCACAGACAGTTTCAATGTAATAATAATTTCATATTTTGTCTAAAACGAAAAATTTTACAAACGTTTATATGTGCATACCAGAGATCTGCTTTGAGTACTAATAAAATTAGTGCACTTAGTCATGAGCCAAAAAAATTGTGTCTAAATGTGTACTTAGTCAAGTACAGACAAATACTATGAGTGATCAGCACATAAAATAGAAAATACATACGAGTGTCCCGTAACACATATATATGTCTCATACATATATGACATTGTTGAGTATATATGATGTCATAGTCGCTTTAAGTCAGGAGCACTTTGATTTCGCGTGTAATACACTGTATACTTCGTTTATCCATGGTTTAATTATTAAAGGTTACCCATGTAGCCTTAGACCACCCTGTGCTTTCCACATTCCAAACTCCCAAGTCGCTTTTAAAAATGAAAAGTATTATTTCTTTTCAAACTCTTTTCTGAATAATTAACAAAACTTTAAAACATACTGAAAGTTTTACTTTTCAGAAAAAAATATTTAACTGGGTACACTTTTAGTTTTGATAGTTTCTTTTGATAACATTCGTGAAAAATTTAACAATTTTGCTGTAAATTTTTGGGTAAATTACAAATAAAAACGCAATTTTGTAACAATGTTGAGTACTTGAACTTTGTAATTATTTTGCAGCCTGTATGCTAAAGACCCGCAAGTAAAGAACGAGGTGCTGTTTTGATGCACTTTCTTGTTGCTGAACAAAAGGATGTTAGGCGCTCTTTTCAAAACATTTGGCTCGACCGTTTGAACTTCCAGATTTCGTTTACGGAGTACTAAGCAGCTTCCCGGAAGTTCCGGCTGTGCCAATAGTTTGAAACCTAGCATGTGCTCAAGCTGGGTATAGCTAAAGGCAATGCGTGAGTGTGTCTTTGCAGCTCTCATCGACGCAGCTCATGCCAAAAGGGATCTCCGTTCTTTCTTCATACAGGCCAGTGGCCAGTGATTGTGGCAATGATCCTAAAGATTTATTTTCCTAAATGATGCATCTCGACTACCTATGATGCATCCATCGGTACCTGTTTCGTAGTTAGCTGCAGCCTAAAGCGAACTCTTGCACTGCTACAACAACAACAACAACCTCTTGCAGCTGCCGACGATCTTAGACGAAGTAATAGGAGGAGGTAAGCGCCATGAGCGCTGCTTGAGTAAGTGCTCCGGTGTGTTATTTGTAACTCTATTCGAAAGCCATTTCATTTCGGATTAAACAAAATTTTTTTATTTGAAAGCTTTTGAAAAGCATTTTTCTTCGAATATAGTTACAGGATAAGACCCCAGGACTTCTGCTTGGAAGATACTAGCCGAGTTTGAAAGACGGGCTGACAGCGACTGCTAAAATTTCTGAGAAGCTTTCAGCTCCTAAACCTCAGTCCATATATCCATCTTAGGATTTATCTATGACGCGTTATGAGTGTTATAAGTGACTAACGGTTTGCTTATTACAGCCACATTCTCTAACAAAGCCCTTGGCTAAAGCTTTATCAATCGTCATGGCTTAAAAGGAGATTTTTTTCGAATTTGTGCCTTTTTTAAAAAGGGGATTTCATTTTTCCCCCTTCTCCACATCTTCTTAAAAATAACCATGAGTGCGGAGTGTCATATTTTTAAAAAAGCTACATGCGAAACCTCGTGTAATTGAATCATGAGTTTATCATCGGTTTTACTTTGGCGCTGTATTCAGTTTAGTTTCGTGTACATCGTTGTGTTGCTAGCGTCAGAAGACTGATATGACTTGATACATTTTATTGCACTATTAGTCTTACTTATTCCAATTAGTGTTTTCGTATAACACAGTTGACTTCCTTGCTCAATAAGACAATTGAGTACTGAACTGCTTCGTGACTTATGAGCGGTTATTCATTTTACGAAGCACGACTATGTAAACGTGTGTTAGTGGATATAAGTGCTTGATTATCTTTGTTTGCATACGCACTAACTTTTTGGTTAGTCCACTAATAACTTTAAAAGATGAATAATGCAGCTCACTGGTGCATACATACATTTGTATGAATGCGCTAACTATAGTTTAACACAAAACGAAATAAAATAAATAACTAAATACAAATATTTGTTTATTACGTATTTTAGTTATCAAGTTTAGCAAAACATTTTGTTGATTCGACGCGGTTGCATTTAAAATATTTTTAATATTTACAAAATAAAATTTCAGCCGCAAACACAGCTGGCAACCGTTCTTATCCATTTTGATTTTTGCCGAATGTACATAAAAATGTTATGGCTTGATTATCTACATAGAAATTTCTGTTAATATTTTGAGTGTTCGTTTTAAGTGCGATTCTTTATCAAAATACTATTTATTATTCTATTGATTATGAAAATTTCTATAATTGAATATGCTAGTTCCAGAAAATTTATTACATTGCATACTTTTAGGTAGTTCTGCTAAAATTAAAAAAAAAGTTAAAAAGTAGTTTCAGGATACCAATTTCCGAAAATCAAGAGCAAAATAACAATAAAGAAGCAAGGCATACGAGCCGAGAGCACAGCGTGTTCACCACACCAATCTGGCAGTCATGGCTACGAGCAACATTTACATCATCCAGTGAGCTTTTTAGCTCCGTATCACGCTCAATTCCCACGAGAATGCTCTGAATCCTTGGGCGATTTGAGAAGCAGAGGTCGTGATATTTTTGTATACATGACTTTTGATAAGCAGATGTAGCTGCTGTGTTTCATTTACCACATACGGTGCCAAGCAGCGACACCTATTTTTGAAAATTTTGGTTTATTAAAGATAGAGTTGCCAAACTAAAGACAAGAAATAAACAAATTTGCCGTCATCCAGTGAGTTTTACAGCAGCGGCTCACGCTCAATTCTCACGGGAATGCTCTGGATCATTGAGAGACTTGAGAAGCAGATGTCGTGAAATTTTCCCGCACGTGAAATGTGATAGGCAGATGTCGCCGCTGTTTTTCATTTAACTCATACGGCGAAAGGCTAGGCAGCGACATCTATTTTTGAAAAAGTAGGTTTATTAAAGGGCAGCATTGCCAAACTAAAAAGACGTAATTAACAAATTATCTGGCTCACAAATTGAATCTGGATTTATCTGGCTGAAATCGTTGTTGTTGCATTTACATGCAAAATTTTTTATCTGGCTCCGGATCATTCATTATATTCCGTCGTGGCTACTATTTCTGATTGCTAATATGATGGCCGAATAAAGGTGACCATTGTGGCGGTTCAAAAAAATGGTGTGGTGAACTAAGACCAGTCAATTAATATAGATACCGGTGCGTATACGAAACATTTTAAAAGTTGTACTACTTTAGATGCGTGTTGTAAAAATTATAAGTGTGAAATTTTAAGATGTAACACAAAAGTCACATACTTCATCAAGATCATTTCGAGGCTACCTTCGTGTTATTTTGGTGCTCTTTTTTGCAGGATCATTGGACTAATTCTGTCTAGTTTAGGAATGATTTCAGAACCACTTCAGGACTATTTTGAGATTGTTTCAGGACCATATTGGTTTTGTGTTTTCACATCGTTACAATTGTGACTCCATGCGATGTGCAACTGCAGCAAGTCTCACTAATGTACTGCATTATCATACAATTATCGTACGGTGACCTACAAATTGACAATTGCCCACGTTTGCGGACATTTTTAACACGTTCCTGTCTGGTTCAGCTGCTGGTTTCGACATGGTTTCTACCTCTTATTTATTAATTGAAATACATCTAACTCAGACTTCAGCGCTGTTAGTTCAGTAGTGGCTACCAACTGTCCCGCTATGCATCCAATCAGCCCCAGTTAGGGAAAAGTCATTAAACTTTTAGTACGAAACTGTCGCTTCAGTAGGCTATCCCCGATTTTTTCTGCAGAGAATATGGTTCGCCAAATATTTGAAGTGATTGCCCTTTCGCATACGAAAGGAGAGCATAATTGTGCTGTGTAATCCAGACCTTTGCTTTAGACGCTGTAGTAAGTTTTCCTTCAGCTCTTACGGGAACTAAATCAAAATTGGTGTTAGGCATGTACACCTAAAAGTCTTAAAATTACCCAGTAGTATTATGTGCTTTGTTTGATTCGGATTAAAACTTTCTACTTGTCTTAGACTAAGCTTACCGTAAATCCAACGTAACTGTTTGTTGCATTAAAACGATTAAACTTACCTGCAATGAGAAAAGAAATATAAATATTACTATCATTTTATCAATAAATAGAGAAACATGATTATTTGAGAATTAGATATCTTATTTGTTGTTGTTATTGTTGTATTTACGATAAATACACTCCCTGAAAGTTTGGTGAGTGTTAGCGTTCCGGTAATAAAGCACCATTAAGGTACTATCCCGAACATATCGGAAACGATTAACAAGACCACATTAAACCTTCTAGGTCATCCAGTTTACCCGCCCCCCCCCCACCCTCCTCTCCACTCCTAATTCTATGAGGGACTTGGAGTCGCCTGCTAAATATGTGTATAATAAATTTATATTTGTTTCAGGATTACCCTCCCGTATGTGAGATTGATAATTGGGTCGCGGAACCTCTGAAATTATACAGCCTTTTAGTGCGCTTATAAGCCCTTTTAGTACTTATTCCTTAAGTTAAACTTAAGTTGAACTTAAACCTCATTTTTTATTTAGTATGTTCTAATATTCTATACTTTTAATTCTTTATTTGGGTATTTACTTTGAGCCATAAAATAGAAGGCTACAACCCAAACATGCCTTTTCACTCAAGAAAATACGTTTAAAGAATATCTATTTAATTGATATACGTTTTTGCGCGCTTTTAGTGAAATGAAAATTTATCCATTTTCTATTTGATAAAACACAATTCTCACTGAGTGAATGTGTCATGCAAATGCACAAAAATACTTTCGCACAAAGGGGACAGTTGAGAGAACACGATAAGGGCACGCAATTTTCTGAATTGTTGAGAAATAGAAAGTCAAATTTGATTAGAATTTTAATAAACATAAATGCTATTTGAGCAGGGCTCACAGAGTATATTAACTTTGATTGGATAACGGTTGGTTGTACAGGTATAAAGGAATCGAGATAGATATAGACTTCCATATATCAAAATCATCAGGATCGAAAAAAAATTTTATTGAGCCATGTCCGTCCGTCCGTCCATCCGTTAACACGATAACTTGAGTAAATTTTGAGGTATCTTGATGAAATTTGGTATGTAGGTTCCTGAGCACTCATTCTCAGATCGCTGTTTAAAATGAACGATATCGGACTATAACCACGCCCACTTTTTCGATATCGAAAATTTCGAAAAACAGAAAAAGTGCGATAATTCATTACCAAAGACGGGTAAAGCGATGAAACTTGGTAGGTGAGTTGAACTTATGACGCAGAATAGGAAATTAGTAAGGTAATTTGATTGGTTTATGGACGCAATATATAACTTTAGAAAAAACTTTGTAAAATGGGTGTGACACCTACCATATTAAGTAGAAGAAAATGAAAAAGTTCTGCAGGGCGAAATCAAAAGCCCTTGGAATCTTTGCAGGAATACTGTTCGTGGTATTACATATATAAATAAATTAGCGGTATCCAATAGATGAAGTTCTGGGTCACCCTGGTCCACATTTTGGTCGATATCTGGAAAACGCCTTCACATATACAACTACCACCACTCCCTTTTAAAACCCTTATTAATACCTTTAATTGGATACGCATATCGTACAAACACATTCTAGAGTCACCCCTGGTCCACCTTTATGGCGATATCCCTAAATGGCGTCCACCTACAGAACTATGGCCCACTCCCTCATAAAATACTCTTTAATGCCTTTCATTTGATACATATGTCATACAAACACATTCCAGGGTTACCTCGGTTCATTTTCCTACATAGTTTTTTCCCATATGTTGTCACCATAGCTCTCAACTGAGTATGTAAAACTTAACCTTCCTTACTTGGTTAGTTATGAACTGATGGATTTTTTGTATGCGTTCAAGGAAATTTGAGACAGGATTGGATTTAAAATTTTGTCCGGTTGTTTTCTTCCCGGAAAAACACTTATTTTTGGTATAATTTGCTTTAAATTTAGTTACAGGTGACTTCATTGACCTAGTAATATTTGAAAAATTTTCTTTACAGAAAATGCATCAGCATGGACCATAGACGTCCGAATCCGTTTGGAATAAATCAAAATGATAGAGCAGTTGCCTATGATCCATCAAGCAGATAAGGCGTGGACAAAAGCGCGGGGCTTTTAAGATCAGGTGCAAAGCCTACGATATTAGACTCAACAAGCGGCTCACATTTTTCAAGAGAAAAGATTTAAGGCTCACGATTAGCATACTAGCTAGCTTCTGGCGTCACATGCTTATAAACCAGGCCAAGTCAGTAACAGCAGAAAGTGCCACCTGCAGGAAAGAAACGGTTGCGTATGTCCTGCCGCCTGATTGAGGTTTTTCCGTTTGGTCGTCAAACAAATTCTGGTAACACTGTAGACACATTCAGTCTATGTATTGATCGGCCAGTTCAACCTAACCTAATGTAACCCCGACACATATAATGTGTGACCCCACATGACACCAACCCTCTTATTAATTGTAATGAGGAAAATATACCACTAACAGCAACATCTCTATTTTCCAACCATATTCAAACTTCTGGTTTCCTTGAACTCCCGTTAGAGAAAATTGATCACAATTTGTGAGTGATCGCTCCTATTGAATGGACCAAAGCAGTGTTACATAAACAACAACAAGGCAGACTCCGGTATAACCACCTTCTGGTACTATCCCGACAACCGAGGTGCAAGTTAAGTGATTGAAAGCAGGAGAATAATTATAAGAGGTTGAAGCTGCAGGTTAGACATCTAGCTTCACATCATTCCCTTTAACGTCACGAAAGACCTTGGGACTCGAGAAAAGATTACGAAAGCATTCGTTCATTCATAAGCAAATCGTGAATTTACCAGCCGACTCCGTGAATGCATAAATAAAATTATATATATACATACTAGCAGACCCGTCAGACGTTGTTCTACCCTAAACTTGGCATATCTGCATACATTTTAAAAAGCTTTTTCTGTCTAACTCTGCCATCGCCCTCTTCACTTTTTCCTAATCCTTTAATTCACTCCTCCCTCCGTCTTTTTCGCTTCATCTATCTCCATCTTTGTCTCATTCTATCTATCTCTCGGTATATCTCTTTTGTTCCAGTCCCAGTCCCACTCCGAGTCTCAGTCCCAGTCCTAGTCATAATCCTAGTCCCAGTCCGCCTCTGGTTAGTTCTCGGAAAAAATGATCGTAAATACTAATATAGGCAAATTTATATACCAAATTTCAGGCAAATCGAATAGGACGTATGTAAATAGGTATGTGGGTATTATTAACTCATGTCTTTACTCCGACTTCGCGTGCATATTTATCAGCTTTACCAACTTGATGCGACTAAATCGAATATCACAATGAAAATTACTTTAGAGCTCTCAGCAACAGCTTTCATTTGATATCCATAATACACACACATTCTAGGTGTATCCGGGTCCACGTTTTGGCCTATATCTCGAGACCTTAGTCACCCAGCGGTATAATATATTACTCTGTACTAAAGCACTCATCAACAGCTTTAATTTTTTATCCATATTCTATAAACACATTCTAGGGGTATCCGGGTCCACGTTTGAAACAAATCGACCGACGCATCTCTTCAAACACCGGCGACCAACTAACACACATTTTAGCCTTTCCTTTTATATATATATATAGATTTTTATTTTTCACACATCACTGTAATATTAAAACGAAATGCAGATATTCGTTGCTTTTGAAATTCGGCTTAAAAATTGCACATGGGACAACTAAAGACTCTCCTGAATTACAAAAAATGTCTTAGTACTTTTAAATCGCGGGCCCCCTCAGAAATCTCGGGTCCGGGGGTAACCCCCCACCCCCCCCCCTATCACGGGGCTTGGTGATGTGCTATACTGGATATCATTCGCTATAATATTTTTATTGATAAGCACGTTGTTTAATTAAACACCAACCAATTGCACGGAAGTATATCCGCACCACCTGAAAATATGAGCGCCGGTGCGTATACATAACATTTTATTATTACGTATAAACATATAAAAAAATTTGCAATAAAATAATATTGCGAAGATAAACTGAGATATAACATATCCTATCTTTCAAGTTAGATCTAACTACATACGGGGTGCGAAACAAATTCAAAATCGGTTCAGTAGTTTAGGAGTCCATCGCGGACAAACAATGTGACACGTGATTTTATATATAAAAATGAGTACAAAACCAAAAAAAAGACTGCTTTTATCAGCGCATATGATTTAGACTGCATATAAATAAAAGAGAATAATCGCACAGAAACAACAATAGAAAAATATACAACAATAACAGTTATAACCACCGTGAAACAGTTAGGAAACCAACAAAGAAATATAAAACCGTCAAAAACAATACATTAAAATTACAGAAAAAAGTGAATTTAACAGAAATATACCAACGTACATGTGGAAAACAAAAGAAATTGACGTAGAAATGTGAAATGAGTAACAGCAGAAAAATCATCATTTGCCATGCGCCACCATGTTGATGATTCTGATGTGTATTAGAACATTTTCCAATGGTTTCCGTTTTAAAGCATATAACAATAATACCATAGTAATAATAACGAGCGAAATCAAGAGTAAGTGCAGCTGAAAAAATAATAGAAACACCAGCAGTCAGCAATTCATTTAACTACCGCGCAACCCATCATCATCATTAGGATTATCGAAGGCGTCTCTTAACGGATATATAAAACGGATGGGTAGAAAAATGATGGGGGAAGCAAAGCACTCGTATAAGGCATTGCCGCACAGTGTTTTATTTTGAGGTCAATGGGGCACAGGAGAGATCGGATCCACATTTTATAAGGGTATATTGTTGCCATTAAACTTGTTTACGCATTGCCCTTACCTGCCGCCGGAAGAATAAACAAATAGTAGAAGCTAAGTGTCCTTAACATTCTTTACACTGTAGAATTTCACATTTCCATGCATAATTAAACTTGTCAAAGCAGAAACAAATGTGAAATAAAGGGAACGCGAAATGTTATTTCGATATTAAGACGAAGAGAGCGACAACTGTTTCGGGAGTCCATCACGCTCTCCTGCGATAATCGATCTGCTTATAAACACTCGACAAAAGCCATGCCTTGTTGTTGTACAACTTTTTTCCAATTAGCTTCATACATTCAACAATAGAGTAGAGTACTCCTGGCTTAACAACAATAAATTCCATGATAAACCGCCGGACTGCAAATCTTTAAGGCAAAATTATTTCACATTTTCCATTGCGATGGCGCATATATGTATATGTATTAGGGCGGGTCGATTTGTGGGGAGGCAAAAAAATCGCCTATTGCTCTGTGAAAATCATATTCTAGGGATCAAAATAAGAAACTTTGCCGAAGGAACCATACCTCTAAAACGAGTTCTGATGTCCAGGTAGGCGTAAATTTTGAAAAATCCCACCTTGACCCATTTAGAGTGCTCCAATCGAGTCCAAATGTATGACCGACCCCCACTAACTTTGGAGGCCCGACCCACCGATGCCAGTGGCACACCCCCTGGAACCCCCTGGGGTTTCACCATACAAACATTTCAAAAAATCGCCGGTTTTGCACTTTACATGCACTTTACCCCCAGGGGGGTTCCAGGGGGTGTGCCACTGGCATCGGTGGGTCGGGCCTCCAAAGTTAGTGGGGGTCGGTCATACATTTGGACTCGATTGGAGCACTCTAAATGGGTCAAAGTGGGATTTTTCAAAATTTACCCCTACCTGGGGGGGGGGACATCAGAATTCGTTTTAGAGGTATGGTTCCTTCGGAAAAGTTTCTTATTTTGATCCCTAGAATACGATTTTCATAGAGCAATGAGCTATTTTTAAATCGACCCGCCCTAATATGTATATACAGACTGCGCTGTACCTTTTTCTTTCGTTTCTTTCATAATTCAGTTGTGAATTATTTACTTACTTAGTTAGCCCATAAACGTGTAACAAGGCGCGCCAGTCGCTTCCTCGTTGGGTTAACTAGCACCAATTGCTCACATCAAGGAAATGTAAGTCGTTTGCCGCCTGGTTCTTCCAGCCGAGTGGCGGCCACTCTCTTCCTCTGTTTCCATAGGCGGGCTCCAATAAGAATTCTTTTTTGACCAGAGCATTTGTTCGCGGTTATTGAGGGCTTAAAGGGCCCGTAGTTTAATGTTAAATTAAATGTTTTAATGGAACGGGGGTGATCAAGTACCTTTATATCTTATACAATGCATTTTGCTCCATAACGATACTTATGGCCTTGAGGTGTTGGAAACGATTTAAGTTACCTCATTTTGTTGTGGAAAACTTCCGATCGAAGAAAATGAACTCAAGCTATATATTTAGAACATTTCTGCGGCGCCCGAGCAGGGAAAAATCTTCATATACATAACTTAAGTAATTGAAATAAGCTCACTAACCTAGACGGCTAAGCCGTCCACAAACGTTCATACTAAGCGGGCAATCTCGATTTGTAAATACTGGCAAGTGGCGGAAATACATAGAACATTTCAAGTATGAAGGTAAGGTTGTACTAAAGTGCTGATATCACGCCTTGAGCACTATAGGCGTCTTCTGCCAATCAAAATAATTTTATACAGCAAGCATCAATTATATTGGAATCCAGTCCCTTCTTTACTTCGCAACCTGGCGCGGACTGACAACACTAAAGAAGCTTCAATCACTTTCCACCTAGTCCTTACAAGTGGGGGCCTCGCGCTTCCTATACATGCTTAGACGGGGCAACCAAGAACACGTTCGCACTGAGAGAAAACCACATCTACTGTTGATGCTGGTTATCGACCGCGAAAACAGGCCATTTTGCGAGTGACACGTCAAACCCACATTGTCGGCAGATAAAGTTGCGGTTATCATAAGTGGGAAATAAGTGCCAAAAGTTGTACTTCTTATGGAGGTGCGCTTCGTTGTATACATGCTTGGGCATCTGGCAGTGAGAGAACGTATCTGGTATTGTTTACTCAAAAGCAAAAGTTCCGTATTGTACCTGGACTAAGCTAGGAGGAGTAACCCAGTCCCTTCTTTACTGCGCAACCTGCCGCCGATTGAAAACACTAAGGACGCTCAAACTACTTTCCACCTGGTTTTTCCTCGCTTTTGCTCTGCTTCCTTAGGCAGGTGCGAACAAGAATACCTTCGCACTGAGAGAAATTACCTCTGTTGTTGATGTTGGTTGAAGCACAATATAGAGATGTAAGTAAAGAAAGTTTCTAGGGGTCTGTATGCGGTAAATCGATTGCAGGAGTGTATGTGGGGCCTGTCACCTTCTCTCTCCCAATTGGGTACTTACGCGATTGTAGCCCAATCTTATGTGTGCCATATTACGTTGCTCAACACTAACAGTTGGTTCAGAAATGCGAAGGGCCTCCCATATTCAGTTCAGTTCAAATAAGGTGCTAGGAAAGGCGACCCATTTAAAGATAACGGAAGCGGGACGGTGATTAACTGGACTTTAACTTAAGAATGGAGCCAACTACTAAAATTATCTAAGATATTATGTACGTATATAAGTTGTGTTTTTTTTTCCTATGAAATTGCTAGCCTTTGGTACCACATAATCCCTTGGAAAAAATTACAGTTTTTATAATCGAGTTGTAGAGTTGTTATAACGTACATTTAACTCTCTCTACAACAACCGATAAAAATGCAGTACAGTTATAACGTACGTAAGTAAAGTAGCAGCACTCCATCCCCATCAGCGTTTTTTGCTGTAGCAGCACATCCTGGCTAATCCGGCAAGTGCTTACATACAGATCTGTGTGCGCGTAAAATGGAGCAATCATTTTTTAATTAATATTGAATGCAATGAAGGTTTCACAATTTTTTACTCTCCTATTGTCTCCTTCAGAATTGCACATCGCAAAGCTAACAATAAACACATAAGTACTTACAAGTACAGTGGAGTTTCGATAGTGCGAACTGTTAATAAACAAACGCGATAATGTACGAGCAGCACAAAAATACTGAGTGTCTACTGAGAACGATAACAAAAATTTATTTTCTACAACTCAGCAAATCAGCTATATAATCGAGGGAAGATGTGAATAATTTTTCGCAAAAGAAATAGTTTAATTCACAAATAAATTAAATTCGATATTAAATATTCCATTTGGTTTTTGAAAAATTATCTTATGAAGCAGAAAGTTTAAAAACTCATTAAAAATTGTGTAAATGTTTCACCGATAGTTTGCGACATCAAAGTCAAATATTCTCTTGTTGTTCTGTCAAAAGTGCTTCGCCTTATTCAGTGGGTGCGACCGCTCATTGTCATGAAAATTCTCTCACGGAAGTTCAAGGAAACTAGCAGTTTCAATAGGGTTGGACCATGGGGACGTTGCTGTTAGAAGTCCAAGTTCGATATTACAATTGGAAAGATGGTTGGTGTCATGTGGGGACAAATTGCATTCAGGACATACTTTACGTATATCAAGGTTGCTTCTGGACCAGTAAGAGTTTAGAGGTGTTTACCGACTCTGTGTGGATAAGGCTTAGGACCTTGCTATGCCAATTCTGATCAAACGGCTGCGTAGGCAGGTGTCGGGTCTTATCACAGGAAATGTTTCCTTATCCATCTTCGTGGCGGTGTGTTTGATAGGGTGTCCAGGATTATAACAATTTAGCAAAAACTGTCTGTTCACCATGTTGTTATGTTTTTATACACAGCTGATCAGAGCTCACAGAGTATATTAATTTTGTGCGCATAACGGTACCCTGTAACGGCATAAACTAATCGAGATAGATATAGACTTCTATATCAACATGATCTGGGCGAAAAAACAAATTCATTTAGCCATGTCCGTCCGTCCGTAAACACGATAACTTGAGTAAATTTTGAGGTATCTTACTGAAATTTGGTATGCAAGTTCCTGGGCACCTATCTCAGACCGCTGTTTAAAATGAATGAACTCGGACTAAAACCACGCCCACTTTTTCGATACCGAAAATTTCGAAAAACCGAAAAACTGCGATAATTCATTACCAAAGAGATAAAGTGATGAAACTTGGTAGGTGGGTTGACCTTATGACGCAGAATAGAAATTTAGCAAAATTTTGGACAATGGGCGTGGCAGCGCCCACTTTTAAAAGAAGGTAATTCAAAAGTTTTGTAAGCTGTAATTTGGCAGTCGTTGAAGATATCTTGATGAAATTTGGCAAGAACGTTACTCCTATTACTATACGTGTTCTAAATCAGGATTCGTGAAATCGGATGACGAACACGCCCACTTAAAAAAAAATATTTTTAAGTCAAATTTTAACAAAAATTGAATATCTTTACACTATATAAGCAAATTATGTCAACATTCAACGCCAATAATGATATGGTGCAACAAAATACAAAAATAAAAGAAATTTTCAAAATGGGCGTAGCTCAGCTCTTTTTCATTTAATTTGTCTAGAATACCTTTAGTGCCATAAGTCGAACAAAAATTTACCAATCCTTGTGAAATTTGGTAAGGGCATCGCTTCTATGACGATAACTGTTTTCTTTGAAAATGGGCGAGATCGGTTCAAGCTACGCCCAGTTTTTACACACAGTCAACCGTCTGTCCTTCCGCTCGGCCGTTAACACGATAACTTGAGCAAAAATCGAGATATCTTTACTAAACTTAGTACACGTACTTATCTGAACTCACTTTATCTTGGTATTAAAAATGGGCGAAATCGGGCTATGACCACGCCCACTTTTTCGATATCGAAAATTTCGAAAAATGAAACAAATGCCATAATTTTATACCAAATACGAAAAAAGGGATGAAACATGGTAATTGGATTCGTTTTTGACGCAAAATATAACTTTGGAAAAAACTATGTAAAATGGGTGTGACACCTACCATATTAAGTAGAAGAAAATTAAAAGGTTCTGCAGTGCGAAATCAAAAGCACTTGGAATCATGGCTGGAATACTGTTCGTGGTATTACATATATAAATAAATCCGCGATACCCGACAGATGATGTTCTTGGTCACCCTGGTCCACATTTTGGTGGATATCTCGAAAACGCCTTCACATATACAACTGAGCGCCACTCCCTTTTAAAACCCTCATTAAGTAATACCTTTGATTTGATATCCATATCGTACAAACACATTCTAGAGTCAGCCCCGGTCCACCTTTTAAAATACCCTTTAATGCCTTCCATTTCATACCCATGTGGATTTTCCCTTATTTTGTCTCCAAAGCTCTCAGCTGAGTATGTAATGTTCGGTTACACCCGAACTTAGCCTTCCTTACTTGTTTTATATTGAGTTATTTTTCCTCACTCTGTAGATGATATTCAGGTGGACGGTGCGTAACACACGATCGTGCGTCTAATTGATTTGTAAGTTGTTAGCAACGTATCTTTATATTTTCTCCAAGTTCTGCCTGCAAGTGACTTGAGGATTTCGTTTCGGCTTTATTCTTTAGATACAATTTAGTAGGTATACGCTTTGAAGGAGACCCTAAGATCTTTGTGTTACTGACAATCTGTAGGCTAATATCATCAACGTGAAGGTCTAATATTTGCGTCATCTGTTCCTTCCACGTCGCAAACAGAGTGGCCGTGGATTTAGTGATAGTACCAGGTCACGTGCGTTATAAAAGACTGGGGAGATAGCTATTTATTTTGAAACTAATTCGTCTATTGAAGGACCAGGTCCTGTTGCCTTTATTGCACGGTCGTCGGCATAGAAAACGGCTGTAATTAAACATAAGTGGGGATACGACGCCGCCCTGTGGCACCCACTGTTTACTTCTCCTTAATTTTGAAACTTTGTGCCTAAATTAAACCGACGTTTTCGAACCATTCAGTCAAATATCCTAAAAAAGATTTTCGGAATTGTTGGAAAAGTGCAGTAAAAACTTATAATACTGAAATTTCAAAACTTGAAACTATGATTAAATTGAGGCACAATATATTATTATTATTAATTGGTCTGGAAGCACTGCGACATTTTTGCAGATCTATTGTGCAAGACCTTTCAGCCTAATTTTGTACCTGGAGGCTCTTGATGTATCTAAGTACTTCTTCAGGCTTTTTACTCCATATCACATAGGGATTAAGAGTCCCACCACCTAGATGGGATAATCTCTGCCTAGCCAGAGCTACGCATTCGCAGAGAATGTGAACCGGCGTTTCATCATCCAACTCACAGAAACGACAAATTTGGGTATCGGAGAGATGTATTTACTTATGTGATATCGTAGACCGCAGTGTCCCGTGTAGGAACCAGTAAGAGTTCTCAGGTCCTCCCTGCTTAGGTTAATGAGTTTGGCTGATACTTTCGTTCCCGGAAGTATAAACAGTTTGGCCTGCCTTTGCCCTGGGCAATCAATCCAGTGACGTCTGAATTGTTTAGTTTCCCAGTTACTTATAGTTTCCCTGGTGTGTGCCTTTGTGAGACTATGATTAAAATGACAGACTACATACTCTAAATTTCAAGAAAACGAATAGCTGTGAAGTGGTATGTAAACTTTTTTTACCAGAATAAAATTTGTTAAAAAAAGTATCTTTTATTTGTTCAGTTCCTAACAGGCACGATCTCCCTGAGGAAGGTAGAAGGTGGACGGAAACGAGTGAGACAATACAGGAAAATATTTTATTTGTCTAAAGCGTAAGCGCGAATAAAGTACACACGTTAAACGCGATAGGAATTTATTATTATTTTCATATGGTAAGTCTTCGATATATTTGTATGAGGATAATACCGTTTCGTTTTGTTTCATTTGTCCAAATTATCGATATAAGACTGTATGTGTAAACGTAACAAGTTATTATGAAATGATTTTTATTATAGTTTTTGTTATTATTGTGTGTTAATTTGCAATATTCTACTTGAGTATTTTTTTACATTCTCTTTACTCATTGTTTAATTTCTTTTAATTATAGTTATTGTTGTTATCTGTTGTTTTACTATTTGTTATTTTAAGATTTTTGTATTGCAATCACATAATCATACATGGACATACTAAACCACAATTTTTAATCTTGACTGCTTGCCTAGTTTGTTGTTGCACCGCCCACAACACTCTTCCGATGAGTTAATATGCATTTATTGTTGATTTCAAGTCTTCAGTGGCATAACTGAAAACCAATTGGCGAGTAACCAAAAATAACACCTGATTATATAGAAACGTACAATGGAGCATTCCATACAAACTAGTACGATACTACGATTTCTACCCTATTTTATATGTTAGTAAGCTTGAAATATTTGTTTAGGGTTATTGCAGGGTGGCCCGCAAACCTTTTTGTTTTCTAATAAAAAGTTATATTTTATTGAAAATTAGATTAAATCACGAAATTTTTTTAATACAACAATGTATGTACCTTTCTCAAATCTGTTTTTACGGTAGTGTAGGATAAAAAAATCTATTACAAAGCAGGTGACGAGGATCGAGATATTTAGAAAATCCATACGGAGCATGTGGAATTTTGCGATCGATTTTTAGGTACTTCGCTAGAAACTTGAAAACTTGCAAAAAGTGCAGGCCAACATGACAATGCAAGGAAATGAGGAAAAAATTAAACTACGAAGCATACGCGTCGTGATATAGAGAGATTCGAGATCTTGAATCTAGAGTTCATGTTTAGATGACTTCGCGATAACTTAGGAACCTGACACTTCGAGCAGAGCTTAAGCTCTATTTGGTTGTAATCTTTAAAAAAAATCTTCCGATCGATTCTAAAGTTAGTTCTCGAACTAGAGTTAGCAACTTCTAATCTTAAACATAATTCAGACTGCCGCTACAAAAAGTTACGCTAGGAGGCGCACTGGCCGAGATAAATTGTAATTTCACACGAAATTTGGAATTTAGGGAACAGTTCAAATCGCGGAATGACAGTTTAACACATATCACAAAAAGTTTCCTAAGGAGTCATACCAATCTAGATATTTCGAAAATTCGTACGAGATGCATGGAATCGTGCGATAAATTTTTTGATAGACTTTTCATCGTTCTACGAACTAAATACCTCGTACATAGTTGAGTACTTCATGACAATGTATTTTTCCCGAGAGGTGGCGCCGGGGCGAGATGCTTCGAAATTTCATACCAACTGGCGGAATTTTTTGCTCAAGTTTTATAAATTGAGCTACAAAATTTTCAGTGTCGCACATAGTTATGTGTTCCTAAGGATCGAAAAAAGTTCAGCAAAATATAAACTGTGGCTAGATTGGCTAGAGAGAAATCGTTGTGGTGGTGTCGTTTAGAAACGAGCATCGACGCAAAATGTATGCACGCCTGTTGTTAAACTCAAAAACTAATTCGTCTATATGATATAAAAAGTTGCGCTAGGGAACTCGCGGATCGAGGAAGCAATCGTGTGATAAATTTTTAAGAGACTTGTCACTGACCTAGTAATTAGAAATTTCAAACACTGTTCAGAGCATAGAGAAAATGTTACCAAAGCAAAATAAAAAGAAGATAAAATGTTTTAAACTATTTCTTCATACAAGTGGACAGGGCAGGAAGTCCTTAAAGGCAGATTTGTTGATAAATTTTGATTTTGAATTTTTAACAATAGTATGCAGCTTATTTAAAACATAATCTATATGTAAGAGTGTAATTTATAGCCATTTAATATAATTTTTACTTCGAAATTTCAAATCTAGATTGAGCCCTAGGTCCTATAAAATTTCTTGCATTTGCCCTGAGGACGGAGTTATTTTATAACATGGGTTCTGGTCTTGAGAGGGGATTTCAGTTTGGTAGTCGGGCAAACTGCTGGTAACACTATTGACTAATTCAATAAATTTGAGGTCCTCGCGGACCAATCAGTCCAACTAAACCTTACCTAATTCAGACGGACTTCAACTGACCGCTCTCTACCTTTATGGTTTTAGCTCTAATAAGTTGTTTGTAATAGCTATTTATATCAAAATTCAAAATCAAAATGCTTGAATTGTTTGTCTGTGTTGAGGGACAAATTTTCTGCTGCATCTGATCCATCCCCAAAGCGGAAGTGTTTAAAATTTTTGTATCTTCTTCTCATTTTGGTTTAGATTTTGAACAATAGCTGTCATTTCCAAGTCCCAATAAATAATGCTTCGTTCTAATTGGTTTTAATTAATATTGTAGCAACAAACAACAAAAAACCAATCATAATAAGATGAGTATATCAAGCAAAAAATATTAAATCATAATCTAGTGTCATACATACATATCTACATTTAAAAAAACATCAATAAAACTAGAATAACACATTTTATATATTTCGAAAAATAAACGAAAAACAACTTTCTACTTTCCTGTTGGTAAGAAAATGGTGATAAAAAAGTGGACAGCAATTTACTGTTTCTAATTAACGAACAAGAATTAAGAAAGCAAAAAGGAAAACTGTCACCAACATAACCAGCAGAATAAGAGCAGAGAGCAGCAAGGACAATCGACCAACCAATATAACTGTTTTCTAGATAAACTAACAGTAAACAAAAAGAACGACAAGTAAATAACTAAGAACATTAAAATATATGTATGCGATATATGCTTGTGTGACATACATATATATATATATAGGATGTATATAAACGCACAACAGAAATATTAATAATGGAATTTAATGTCATAAACCACTCAACTACATAAATTTTAAGCTCCAAAACCCACAAAACAAAAATAACGTAAAGAAAAACAGCAATAACGGCTAAGAAAAACAACAATAACGGAAAAGATGACAAGAAACAATTTTAAAATGAAAAAACTGAGAAAATATTTTAACAGATAGCAACAAGGATGTAGGGAATAGAAAAAGTTTCATGTAGTCGGCGAAAATGGTGTACTGGGAATAACTTCATGTACATACAGTCGTGGAAAAGTTATTAAGTAATTTATAAAGTACTAGCCTTTACCCGCGGCCCCGTCCGCAAGGAGAAATTTAAATATGTGGGCTATTCGCGTTAGCCTGCTTATCAAGCTATCTGTTTAAAAATTTTGTTTTCTGTCTAATGCATTTTATTTTTGTAATTGAGTAAAAAAAAACTAAATGAGCTGATAACCTGATAGGATCATAAATGATCCCTAATTATCCAGAAAAATCTACGAAATGACCCCCACGCTATCGCGGACGGATCCGAAAACCATCCAGAAATGCCCGAAAGTGTCTCCAAAAGTTTCCGGAATAGTCCCAAAAAAACCCGAAATGACAACGACACGATTCTAGACGTATCCAGAGAAACCACACAGAAATGATCCCTGAAGGTGTTCCAGAATGATCCCGAAAAGGTTCCGAAATGACCCTGACAGGGGTCCCGGGTGGATCTCAGAAAATATCCAGGAAGGGTCCCTAAATTATCCCGACATACTCCAGAAAAAGTTCCGAAATGGCTCCGAGGGGATCCACGACGGATC